>JAMAGZ010000007.1:397831-553248 GCA_023626575.1 Penicillium sp. PF1803
GTCGCAGCACGTGCTCGCTATGGCATATCAAGCAAACGGACAAGTCAAGGACGCGGTCAAGCTGCTAGAGCGTGTTGTCACGATACAAGCGGAAGTGCTCGCAGAAGACCATCCAGATCGACTGGCGTCGCAGCACGAGCTCGCTCGAGCATATCAAGCAAACGGACAAGTCAAGGAAGCGGTCAAGCTGCTAGAGCGTGTTGTCGCGATACAAGCGGAAGTGCTCGCAGAAGACCATCCAGATCGATTAGTCTCGGAGAGGCTCCTTACTGTTTCCCACGAGGATTAGCTAAAGAGATCTGAAACAAGGCAGGCGTCTACATCTTCTATTAAAAATCTTGTGGCCGAGGATAAAGACGGATGCCAGTTCAACCAAGCACCTGATGTTCCGCTAGCGATATCCTACAACAACGTCGCATTTACTACGATGTCAGATCAGTCACCAGCAGATCAGAAACCGAAGTCGAGCGGTACTTTGAAAAGAACACTTCTCGTGCGGCGACTAAAGGGCATTTTAAAGAAGGACAAATAGTGCTATACAATTGAAGGTGGAGGCATATACTACTCGACAAGGGATCAAAGGGTTGCGATTCTGGGTGGGCTTCGGATGTAGGGCTACTAGCTTAATGTAATGGCGTTATCGGAAGAAGAATATCAATCGTCTAAGTCTTCAATACTCAGGCCTACGTGTCGGAAATGACCTCTAGCACTTTCCTCTCTTGCCCCAACTTGATTAATACACCATTCGAGAAATGGTGCGAATCCTTAGGCGGGATCTTCTGCGTAGTAGCTCCAATTACGTCTTATGAAGCGCTTAAGCTCAGCAAAAAACTCTTCAATTGGATTCAGGTCCGGCGAGTAAGGAGGCAAATAAACTAATTTTACTCCCGTATCGGCACATGTCTGCGAAATCCGCTCAGTGTGGTGGAACGATGCATTATCCATAACCAGAACAGATTTCGGCTCCGGCCATCTTCCACAATACCGAAGAAGTTCCTCGATAAAGTCCTCAAACACAGATGCATCTGTTAAGCCGCGAAAGACGCGAGAGAGCACGATACCGTCTTAAGAATATGCAGGCAGAATTTGATAGCGCTCGTCACGGTAGAACTGTGCCACTTGTTTTAGTGCTACACCGAGTGGTGACCAGCCTATCAGTCGAAACCCAACCCGCTTATCACATCCAGATTCATCGACGTAAACAAGATGGTATGATTCAAAGTCGGAGAGATTGTGAAGATATAACTCTCGCAATTCGGCGTTCTGCTCTTTAGCCTTCTGTTGAGCGGTCTTTCGGGACCAGCCTTTAGACACGAAGGCCCTCCTAATGCTGGAGGTAGTTACTAGCATCTCAAATTCGTCCCATAGAAAGATAGCCATCTCGTCGAGATACAGGCCAGGTTTCTCGAGTAGATGATCGCACAGCGCTTCAAGCATCGGTGGTGTCACGCTTCGTCTCCGACCGATACGAGTTGGGGGAGCATGAACACTTCCAAACAGTCGCAAGTTCCTGCGGATATTTTTGATCGTCTGTTCGCTGCATTCAGCTGCGTCAGCCATTTGAGATATGGTTAGTGCCTGGCCTTGGATCATATCATGAATAAAGCGCAGCTTTGAGGGGGGCAGTCTAGGAGCCATATTGTGTGTATGACTGTGGCAACGCTCTAGGCAGTGATACTGTTGAAGGATGGATGATGCTGGGGGCTAGGGGGTGTGGGGGTTCGAAAGCCATCGAGGGGCACTGAGGTAATCGTGTATAGGAGTTTCGTGTAATATACCGAATTATACGTAATGCTCTCGTTCTAGAATTAAAAATGCATCTATTCTTAGAAAGGATTAATTTACAGCTTATCCTAATTTAGATTAGCGGTCGGGTACGGGCCGGGAAACAAAGTATGAGTGTACGGGATAATCTGTTTTCGAAATCTTCTGTATATGCTGCTTCATTGACTATCTATTCCCTGACAACTCTTACCCGTGGCATTGACCGCCCTACCCCTACCGGGTTATTAGGGCGGTCCAACTTCCGCTCTACGCTGCGCTAGGCGTGGCCTTCTGCGCTTGTGGAAGTGCTTACTCTCTAGTGGTGGTGGTGGTGAAGTCTTCCGTCGCATATCCTGATAGAGGTGTGTTCTCTATTTCGTGCCTCGACCTGTCTATTCCGCCTAGACTGCCATCAGTGCATCCCCCTGTTTACTAGTCAGAATTTAGTTATGGTGCTTTATTAAAACGGACTAATCTAAAAGCTCGTCTCGATAGGATCACGGATTCACGTTTATATAGTGATATAAAGGGTGTCTATATTTCTAGTTAATAAGATTACGGTGATTACCTTTTTTTACGGGCGTTTAATAGGGGTTTCTATTATTATTCTATACCTGTTTTGTTTAGTTTCTTCGTAGGGGCCTCTTTTATTTGATACCCCGCTAAGATACCTTAACTCTTTTAACCCTCTAGCTTCATTGTTTAAATAGAGTATAGGATGTGTCTAATTACATATGTCAACTGGTGACAGGTGCGTTTTATTTAGTAACCTCAACGTATACTTATGTACTTATTACTCGGGTAACAATAAGGCCAACTACGGCAGTTAACAATAGAGGCCATGTCGGAACATGCTAAATAAGCAGGATTATGCCAGTTTTATGCCTGAATATTCTAGCCATAGTTTAATCAGACTAAGAACTTTTCACAATCAATCGCAGCGCAGCCTCAACCATCCCATCTTAGCACCCACCTAGAATCTCGAGTACACTTTCGATTCAACTGTTCTAATAAGTCGATCAATAAGTTTAATACTGTGGCCAAATTTCTCTAAATTAAGCAATTTATATCAATAATCTTCTCTATGCCATCCTCTCTCTAACTCCGAGCGATCGGCCCTGCGTGCTCTATGCGATTAAGGTCCTCCTGCTCTAGCCTATAGCTCCGTATTCGAATCGCTGGTCTTGCAGCCCCTGCTGGAGATATACGCCTTCGTTTCCGAGGTGAATGAGGAAGATGTTGAATTGTTGATAGGGAAAAGATATTGTGCCGAAATATTGTTGCCGTGCCAATAAAGTGGGAAGCAAGGCGGTAAATTAATTGCATGGGATTACTCATGATGTGCTGGCTCTATTCACCGCCGCAGGCCAACCATGGTTCGAGCCATGACTTGAGAGAAAATGGGCTTTCACTTACTCCCATATAAGCTAAAGTTTCCCACAAGTTAATAGAGTCAGCGCCGATAGTCTAGTGGTTCAGGATTTTCCCTTCCCATGATAGTGAGACAGGGAGAGACCCGGGTTCGAACCCCGGTCGGCGCAACGACCTGTTTTTTGCTTTGCTTTTGATCCTAAGCTAGTCAAGTCACTATTTCTGCCAAAATACACACTGTAATGGGACGTGCTAAAACGACGATACAAGGTTGCTAATCACACGATACACACCTATTTGGGGTTTAACGCAGTAAGTATATTACTATCTTCTAATAGGAATACCCTTATAGTTGTTTAAATCTGATCTACCAGAGAATGGACCAACTAGACATGCTTAACCGCTCTTATCTAAAAGGTTTTTCTAGATGTCTTTAAATCATCTTTATTAATAACACTAATACTGTTCAGCTGATAAGTGCTAAGATGATTGGAATAATTTGTCAGGTTTTCAAACTTACATAAAACTATCTTGTAGAAGATAGGAAGACTATTACAACAGTAACACTGAACCAGAATAATGGTGGTGTATCGTCGTTTTAGCAATTCCCACTACATATGTAATCATAGTTGGAACACTCTTAGACTTATCGCTGGAGGCTGGAAAGTCCGAGTCTACTCGGAGTTAGGTGCGGTTAAGTCGGCACTCCACTCACGGTAAACGGGCTAACCCGCCGAGTGTGGGGGGCATCGGCGATGGTGTCAGAACCCGAGGATTTTTGCCTTCGCTTGGTTTAGTTCTCCCCTCACTTCATGCCAAATATCACCTTGGAATACATACCAGGGGTGCAGTAATTGCGCAGATTATACATCAACATCGACCGATAGCCACCCCATATCCTGAACCGCCAGGAAACTTCAAGTCGCGTGCCGCTCGGCCTTGGCTGATGGGGTCCTCTCCGCACGAATATGCGGGCCAACCCCAACCAGAGGAAACAGACGGCATTCAATTACCGAGTCGTGACGGTCTGGACTTCCCCAACACCGACTCTTCAATTGAAAGTGATGATGTTGACAGCGTTGATACTGCCATCTATGACGGAGGCCCTGCACAAAGAACACTACGCCCGGCGCCGCTGCTCATAAACTATCGCCGCTTCCCATCAGCGGACGAAGATGATAGCGATCACGACCATGATGGCGTCCTCGCCTCAAATGATGAAATCCAAGAAGAAAAACCAGTGACGTGGAGCTCTTTGCCAAAAAAAGGGCAGCTAGCTATCCTGACCTTTGCCCGGTTATCGGAACCACTCACCCAAACCTCACTTCAAGCCTACATGTTCTATCAACTCAAATCATTTGACCCATCATTGCCAGACTCGACTATATCGGCCCAGGCTGGAATCATGCAGGGTAGCTTTACTGCTGCCCAGTTCCTGACTGCAGTTTGGTGGGGTCGGTTGGCTGATACGGAATGGATGGGCCGGAAGAGAGTGCTGCTCATCGGCCTACTGGGTACTTGCATCTCGTGTTTAGGGTTTGGATTTTCCCGATCTTTTACAGCAGCTATCATTTTCCGGACTGTGGGGGGAGTGCTCAATAGCAACGTTGGTGTGATGAGAACTTTGATCGCAGAGATTATTGCTGAGAAGAAGTATGTTACACACGTCTGCACTATTGATGAACCCCCCAAAGCTAAGAGGGATTCCAGGTACCAATCAAGAGCTTTTCTGCTATTGCCCATGTGTTTCAACATTGGCGTGATCATCGGCCCGATCTTGGGAGGCTCTCTAGCCGATCCTGTGCATAGCTTCCCGTCGTTGTTTGGTCCAGGCTCTACCCTGGGAGGTAAAGGTGGAGTCTGGTGGATGCAACGCTGGCCATATGCTCTACCAAACGTGTTGAGTGCGATATTCATTTTCATGTCGTTACTCGCAGTGTTCCTTGGCCTTGACGAAGTAAGTTCTCACATGAAAAACACAAGAACAAGGAATGCAGTTCTAATTGTACTTTAGACACACGAAGTCGCTCGTTACCGTAGTGACTGGGGCCGCAAATTAGGAAAGAGAATTACACGTTCTTTTTCCAGATGGCCTCGACACTATCGCCCCCTTCAGACTTACGATAATGACTACGTGTACCTCGATGGCAGCGTGGGCACATGGTCCGCTCCATCGAGCCCTGCCCGCTCACGCACGCATCCTCGGCCTCGCCCTCACAAACGACCTGGCTTCCGACAAATTTGGACCAAAAATGTGATGCTCACATTGCTGGCCCATTTTCTCTTGGCTTTCCACACGAGTGCTTTCAACGCCATGACATTCGTGTTCCTCCCAACCCCGCGCGCTCCCGAAGGCTCTCGCGACGGCTTCTTCCATTTCGGTGGCGGGTTGGGTTTACCTTCGGCACGCGTCGGCCTAGCTACAGCCATTATTGGTTTTATCGGTCTCCCTCTACAAATATTCCTTTATCCTCGCATCCAGTCTAAACTGGGAACTCTCACCTCATTCCGCGTTTTCCTGCCATTCTCGCCCGTTTCCTACATGTTCATGCCGTTTCTCGTCGTTTTACCTCGTCTTGTGTGGGTCGTATGGCCCGCATTTACCACCGTGGTTTCTTTACAGGTCATTTCGCGCACCTTTGCGCTCCCTGCGGCCATTATTCTCGTTAATAATTGTGTGACCGACCCTTCGGTCCTGGGTACAGTTCATGGGGTCGCACAGAGTATTGCCAGTGCTGCTCGTACCTTGGGCCCTTTCCTTGGAGGCTGGGGCCTTGGTCTCGGTCTTGCTAACAATATGGTCGGGGCTGTATGGTGGGGGTTGGCTATTGAGGCTTTCCTTGGGTGGTTTGTATTATGGACTATTCATGAGGGCAAGGGGATAGAGCGGCCAAAGGAAGAGAATGATGATGAGGATGATTCAAACATGTAGCTAGGTTAGGTGCTAGCTGTTAGAAAATTTACATTTTTGTTGATACAAAAATCTCGGATTGTGAGATATC
Organism: Penicillium sp. PF1803; assembly: GCA_023626575.1. NCBI lineage: Eukaryota > Fungi > Ascomycota > Eurotiomycetes > Eurotiales > Aspergillaceae > Penicillium > Penicillium sp. PF1803. The sequence goes on from JAMAGZ010000007.1 coordinate 403,969, forward strand.
TCTTCTACCATTTTACAAGTGTTGACTGAGAGATATTACATAGTATGCTCCTCTTTGTTATTACTCATTTGACGCAATATTCTTCATGAAAGAGAGACCCAGAATGGCTTATTTGATCGAGCATCGGCTCAGAAATAAAAAGTAGAATGAAAGCGGAATTGACCCCACTGTGGGGATGGACTGCCGAGCTTCCTGTCTGGCTGAAGGGCGGCAAAATATCGGCAGCGCTAGCCAGGTACCATACGTTCCCGAGTGTAGGCGACCGGGCGTAGCAATGAACATGCCCGTTCGTGATTTGGTAAATTTCACTTCTTTGCAATTAACATTCTAGGCTTGAAAAAATTACACGTCATGGATTGAATTCGCCCCGGTCTAGACATGTGTGAGGTATTAGGCCAAAACAGGCAGTAACCGCCTCGGCAGCATTTACCCCACACGGCGATATACCAGATCTCCACAGAGGTACGCACTACATATGGATCCTCGCTTAGTCGTCCACATAGTCTTTCCAACGAGATGTTCATAGACCAAGAAAGCTTAAGAAGTAGACAAGGTTCCATCGGAGCATTGAAATACTCGATCCCCGAGATGAGGCGTCGAAAGCGGGGAATTACCGGAAATTTATGTGGACTCCGCACGCCTACCTAACAATAACAATAGTGCAGTGCAGAGTAGTATGAGTATAAAAGGTCGATGAAAAGGTCGATGACCTGCAGCACATATTAGAGCAGCCGCCCTCGCTCTGTGTCTCATTTGCACTACAAGCAAGACGGTTTCTCGGCCCTGGCCCGAAATCTTCGTGGTTCAACATGCGCTATACTTTGTTAACAAGTATTGCCGGTGTCCTTTGTGTGGGACCACTGGTATCTGCGAGCCCGACATGGAAGGATGCTAAATTGGCATCTTATATATCGAAGGAGGGACACCGATCTATTGTGGGGATTACTGAGAACCTCGGTGGCAAAGGCAGCAAGGCGCCGGGCACGGCCGCTGGCTTATTCATTGCTAGTCCCAATATGGCGAACCCAAATTGTAAGTCACAAATTTACGTTCGTATGAGTTGCTCTAATCTTGATTGCTAGACTATTATACCTGGACTCGTGATTCGGCCCTTACATTCAAATGCTTGATCGACCTGTTCGAAACTTCTGATCAGGACTATATCAGTCGCAAAGAATTGGAAACCGACATTCGGAACTATGTCTCGGCACAAGCCGTTCTGCAGAATGTATCCAATCCATCCGGGACGCTGAAAGATGGTTCTGGACTTGGTGAGCCCAAGTTTGAGATTGACCTGAACCCATTCAGTGGTGCCTGGGGCCGACCTCAACGTGATGGTCCTGCCCTGCGAGCGACCGCCATGATCACATACGCAGACTGGTTGATTTCCCACGGCCAGAAATCCGAAGCCACCAACATAATGTGGCCCATCATTGCAAATGACTTGGCATATGTGGGCCAGTACTGGAACAATACTGGTTTCGATCTCTGGGAAGAGTTAGATGGATCCTCCTTTTTCACCCTGGCTGTTCAACACCGTGCAATGGTCCAGGGAATAAGCCTTGCGAAGAAGCTTGGCAAGTCCTGCCCTGCTTGTGTATCCCAGGCACCTCAGATTCTTTGCTTCCTCCAGAGCTTCTGGAACGGAAAGTACATCACCGCCAACATTAATCTTGACACAAGTCGGTCCGGTATCGATTTGAACTCGATCTTGGGAAGCATCCACACCTTTGATCCCGAAGCTTCATGTGATGATTCAACCTTCCAACCTTGCTCGGCCAGAGCCCTTGCAAACCACAAGGTCTATGTTGACGCGTTCCGTTCAATCTATGAGGTCAATGCCGGTCTCTTGAGCGGGTCAGCTGCCAATGTTGGTCGGTACCCAGAAGATGTTTACCAAGGAGGTAACCCATGGTAGGTTTATGTTTTTCCTGATCAAGCTGAGATCCTCATTCCAGTGCGCTAACAATCGTCCACTTCGTGTAGGTATCTCGCTACTCTAGCAGCAGCTGAGCTGCTGTACGATGCCCTATACCAATGGAACAAAATTGGCAAGCTCGATGTCACCCAGACCTCGCTAGCTTTCTTCAAAGATTTTGATGCGGCCGTTAAAACAGGCACATACTCGGCCCATAGCAAAACTTACAAGTCTCTCACCTCGGCTATCCGAACTTATGCCGATCATTTCATTGGTCTTGTCCAAGACTACACTCCTTCCAATGGTTCCTTGGCCGAACAATATGATCGGAATACCGGTATCCCACTGTCAGCCAATGATCTGACTTGGTCTTACGCTTCCTTCATCACAGCTATCCAACGTCGTGCTTCCGTCGTGCCTGCTTCATGGGGCGAGAAATCTGCAAATGTCGTTCCCACTACCTGCTCAGCATCTCCTGTCACAGGAACTTACCAGGCTGCTACTTCAGTATTCCCGACGGCCACTGGATGTGTTCCGGCAACAAGCATTGTCCCAATCACATTCTACTTGACAGAGAGCACATTCTATGGAGAAAATGTCTTTATGACTGGCAACATTAGTGCACTTGGCAACTGGGACACGAGCAGTGGTTTCCCCCTCACAGCAAACTTATACACTGATTCGGACCATTTGTGGTTTGCCAGTGTTGAGCTTGTTCCGGCGGGTACACCTTTCGAGTACAAATATTACAAGGTAGAGCCGAATGGCATGGTTATTTGGGAGAACGGTGCGAACAGGGTATACGTTGCTCCTACTGGTTGTCCAATCCAGCCTAGCCAAACTGATGTGTGGCGTTGATTACCGTTTCACTCATGGGCGTTTTGGATATTCATCCACAGTCAAGCACGAAGACTTCAGATAGTTATTGTGATCAGGTCAATTGTTGATCTTCAAAGTCCGAGTCTGGTGATAATTCCAACGCTTTTCGAACATTTGAAATCTTGTTCATCTCGGTCTGTAAATTTCCTTTTTATGTTGTCATAAACAGTATCTCATTAAAATTATAATAATCTTCGAGAGATAACGTAGAGCCAAAAGAGTGTAGCCTTCGGACCTCACGTGCCGAGTCCCAAGGGTGGAAGCACCAACACAACAATCATCATGGACGATCACGCGTCATTCCATCATTCAACTCCATTCAAATTACCCATCCGTCCACATTATAATCAAACATAATTTGCATTGTACTTCATCATGCAGAAGACTGGGAAGCGCCCCCGATCCAGTCCCGACGCCGACCACACGACGCCTGTCTGCCTGCAATCAATGCCGTTCACGCAAGGTCATTCCTCTACGTATAGGACACATGGATCAAGTTTTAATCCTATGCTATCCAGAGTCGATGCGATCGGAACCAGCCAGAATGCTCCGCCTGTTGCAAAGCCGGTGTTCCCTGCGACTTTTCTGCCTCGTTCAAAAGGACTAACCCTGCGAAACAACTGTGAAATTCCGTCAAAATTGTTGTGTTCTTGTAAGTAAAAGATCTAACAATTTCAGATTGCATGACTTCTCCTCTGTCCTCAGCCAACTAGACGACGTAGATCGGCCTTTGGCGCACTTGTCGCAGCAAGTCGAGTCCTTGACCGCAAAGTGTACGGCCGCAGCGTCGCTTCCCTTGAGCATCACCATCGATCAGAACGACCTAGAGATGGATACGGAGGAACGGCCGCCACAGCAGGCGAACTCAAACCGACCCCTCTTGAACGAGGGGCATGGCGAGCGTTTATATGGCTATCCCGCTGCACTGTGCCTGTTTCGCACCTCACAGAAGCTGCTGGGAGCAACCCTGAACACCAAACCCCTGTCGCTCCGTGATCGGCTAGCGAAAATCATGCAAAATTCGGCTTTACACACATCACTACGGCGCCATTACGATATATTTCCGTTTCGAAAGGGATGTACCGAGCAGCCCATCACCGGTGACCAGGAGCCCATCACGTCGCCCCCTCAGGTTGTCGTTTATTCCGTACTCGATCGCTACCTAAATCACATTAACCTCCACGTTCCCGTATTCGAAGCCGGTACCCTATATGATACCATTGCGGATTGCTATCGGCTCGACAGTCCTCCCTCTCACGCCGCATGGCTAGTACGTTTAAATTGTATCGCCCTGCTGACATTAACTTCGCTTACAAAGACGGGATTTGAGGTTGGAACGACCGAATTCCCCAAGCGTCGAAGCTAACACCATAAACTACATACAAAAGTGGACACATAGCGAATGAATTAGCTGCGGGCATGAAGAACGGGTCCATTTTCCTCGACAGAGTGTAACAGAAGGTAGGGGTGCCACTACCGTGTGATGACATTGTTGTTACACTCAGGTACAAAGAGGCAATATCAATGTAGTAGCATTTCACGAAACAACTGAGCATGGGGAAAGAAAGAAGGAGAGAGTGCGAGAGAACGAGAGACGATCTAAATAGTTACATGAGGGATGCCCGCGGCAGCAGGCATCAACCAGGCATCAGACATCATCACATGTGATTCGTCACACTCGGTGGATTGGTAGTGAATCATGGTCAAACTGATGACTGAATTACCCTTTTTCTGGATGAAACAAAAGGTGTGCCATAATTAGCCATATTGATGCACTATTAGTGCTTGGATGAACATTTCGTCTTCATATACAGAAACAGGATTCAAAACCAGCATCGGTGTTCCGGATAGATGATGGCCCGATTTCCTTATCATCTGACTAGGCCAGTAAGGCCTCCTAAGGGTCTGGGAGGGCAGTATGACGACACGATATCTGTGCTTTCCACAATGATTTAACCCTTGGGGGGATACTTCTTCGATTCATCATTAAAACCCCTTAAGTCCTCCGTTAAGAATCCATAAACTAGGACTCTTCCACAAAAGCTCCTTGTGGATCATTATTACGATTATGGACCAAGCCACTACAAACACCACCACGCGATATAAGTCGCCTATTCCTCAGAATGTCAATATCATCGAAACAAATCCTGAATTAGGCAAAACCCAAGATGCCAATCAAGGCGCCCTCCTCTACCCCGAAAACGGCGGATACTACCTGAAGTATTCAGAAGGTACAGTTGTCGCAATCGCCTCTGACCGACTATGTTCGGTTTTGGACGAGTCGTACCTATCACTGTATTTCTATTATGAGAGGGAGGGCCTGCACAACGAGGCTGAGGAAGTGATAGAGGATTTACGCAAGGGCTGTATCGACGCGGATAGGTTGAAGAGAGACGCGAGCGTTGAGCTAAAGAGCGGCGCGTGCGTTTTGGATCGTGATGCTGATCGGCACTCCAGTGATGGTCAGCATACGAAGGCGGACTGGTAGCCGATGCTCGCTGATTTGCCAGAGTATGGTCTTTCATATTCAATCTACAACCGCATTCTGACTTCTTATATTTATTTACATCCTATTAAGTTACCTTTCTGAACCCTTACATAATAGACGAATAATCATAATTGCAAATCCCTCATAGACTTAGTATCCTCACGGGGAAGGGAAGAGCAACTATCTACATTTAGTGCTATTGCGAAGGCATCCATCAAACTCCGGACAACGAGTGCACGTATATAATGAACGGAAGTAAATTTGTTTGGAGTCAGCCCTCAACAATAGGTTATATACCGGCTCGAGCAACAAGACGAAAAAAAAGCCTCCGAAAAACTTCGGTACAGGGAAACCTGCGCTATTCCAGAAGCCTTATATCCTCTCATTAGATACACATAACGAGCGGAACACATATAACAGCCTCCGTAATGGATACATGTTTTCCCGGTACATGAGGATAGACACAGCGTGGATGACTGTACACCCTAGGAAGGCGGCAGAGGACCGCAGCCGTAGACTCCACAGTTCCAACTCTCCTCACGTTTGCGCGATGGAGACGTGTACGACTGGTCCAGCTCAGTGCTCAAGGCATCGGATGAAGCCGCCACAATCTCCCCGCTATCTGGATACTTCAGATAGTAACCGCCATTCTCGGCAAAAAGTAGCACACCAGGGTGCGTGTCTTGCACTTCGGCGAATTTAGGCTTCGTATCGATTATTTGCACATTGGGTGGGATTGGTTGCTTATAGCGCAAGACCGTGTCACTAGCACTCGTAGTTGTGCATAGGACTGCGATGAGGATGCTTGAGAACCATGGAATGTTCTTCATGGTTGCGGTTTGTGACGTCCAACTCGGAGAGGACTGTATGAGCCCTGGACAGGATTCAATCGCAAGACGATTGCTGTCGAACAATTACTCTAGACGGACGAGGCACTCTCTCCTTCTTATAGATCCATAAATGTAAGTTTAGAATGCAGGAGCGGCTTATTCCCTCACGCACATAAGCCGACGGAGTCCGTACCTACGCGTTGGGTATTTAGCAAGAGTACCATCCTCGTTATAGGCCCTTGCCCTATAAGAGCTCGACAGCCAGCGACACCGGGTTTCAAAATAGTGTTAGTTAAGATTTGAACGGCAAGCAGAGCGTTCTATTAACCGAACCTTAGTCACGAATATGCAAAGTGTGAACGTCTATAAGATATGAACTCGGGGTAGGCGCGTTAGAATCTGGTTTAAAAAGTACAAGGTTACATTTGTCCGTTAGGTAGCAATAACAGTCCCTTCGCTAAGCATATTTCGACCAGGTTTGATTATCGTAGCTCGTCCGCTATGTCCGCAACCATCCTCAGCGGAATGCTGCATTAGGATATTGATAGAATCTGTACACAATAATGATATATTTTCTGAAGGATAGGGTCTGGCGTCGTCACAAGCTCAACTATACTTTGATAGCCAAGCTTTGGGTTCCAAGTAATGGGAGAAGAATTGAAAATAACCAATAGTACTAGCTGAACTATCAATAATAGAAAATGAAGAAGAACTAAGTGCACTCTTGGCAGAATTGGCAAGTGCTACACGAAGTTGTCCAAAGCTAATGGTTGGCTAATTCGAGTTCGACTGAACTTCGCATCCAATAGCGAACCAAGAACGGAGAGGAAATAAGTCCGTTGATCTCCTCTAGCTGCTAGCTAGAGGTGCAATGCAGAAATCTGCTGCCAGCCACAACTAGGCTAGGCAGACTGCAATGTAATAGTAACGGACGTAATTGGCAGAGCTAGAACTACTACGCATGAAACTTGAGCAATAGGGGTAGCGGTTCCCGCCCTCTTAATTTGAGGTCGGGGTTAAGAAAGCCTGGGAGAGACAACTGTGCTTTCCCCGCCGCAACGCCGGGCGGCCCGTGCCTAGTTGCCCCCAATTGCCGTCACCATGCGACCATAGTGAATCCCCAATATACGCGGGTGTGAAGACATTGCACCAATAATAATATTTGAAAAATGGTCATTAGCAGGAGACGCTGGAGTCACGCCATGAGAAGAGCGGGGTAGGTGTGGCGAAGGGTGTCTCCTATGCAGTTGCTTGCTGCCAGTTTCTGTTGTCTGATGGTTTTGTTTGAGTGGGCAAGTAAATGAACACAGGTACTGTAGCAAACCCAGCGTCCTGCTAACACACAGGGATTCATACATTCGGTTACTATGCTCTAGACCATTTCTGTCAGGGTGATAAATGGGCGGCGGTGACCCCTATTCGAATCCCTCGACCCGGGGGCACACCCTGCTCCAACAATCATAACCTCCGTGAATTCGACGTGTGCGACCGAGGTTTTGTTCCCGCGATTTACGGCCAGATCGATCGAGTTGATCCATGTGCTTTCCACCCACCTCTGAAGCATTTCGCCCACGATAAATACCAACCCCGGTCGATCCTGCTGGAATATTTGCCGTCTGCGGAGACTCAATTGCGAAAAGTATTCCGAAGATCTTTCTCGCTTTGTAGTTGAGGGCGTAAAACAGATCCATGACGCCTTGGTCCACCATCATGATATTTACCCAAGAATATGCATGTTTGCATCTAGTACAAGGGTTGTATGGGACAACATTCAGCAGCTTGCAAGAAGGCATATTGCGATTATGAAACCGAACTTGTCAAAATTTTTGGAAAGCTTCTGGTTCCTATAGCTTCCTTTACTTTAAAATCATTACAGTAACTAACAAAATCAATCATCAGAATGACGACAAGAGACAGGGCCTTCCACCCAATAACTAGTTAACTAACTAGTTAGTTAGTTAGTTAGATAGTATTACTAATCGCACAGCCGCAGCACGAACAAAGCGAACTGGCACACACAATGTTAAAACGTGAAACGGGTATTGCGCAGACGCGACGCTCTTTTGTACGGCGGCCAATCATATCTTCTCTGAGCGTTTAAGATGAATGTAATGACAAAAAGGTTCATAAAGAACCAATCCCCGTCTGTTTAAACAACATAAACGCCTAATTTGTGAGCATGCGTACGTTGCGTGCGTGCAACTCAATTGAGCATGTCCCTTGCACTTTCTCTATCGCAAAGCTAAGAGCGATTTGCCGGCAGAATCTCTACATACTAACACACTCCTGTATTTGGGCAGTTACTGGCAATTCCCAGCGGCCTGGTTTGTTATTCCAAGGTGGGGAAAGGTGTAGCAGCCAACCATAATTCACGAGAACAGAGAATTGGGTTATACTGTACAGGTAAGTTGCAGCAAGCTATCATTTCATGGACTATAAGTGAATCCCCCCCCGGCATTACGGACCAGTCCCCGTTCTGCCGTACATAATAGAGCACTTAATACCAAGCCTATCTGGGCGCTGGTTTGGGTATGGCAACGTAAACATCCTGTAACACCCCGATTGGTTTTTCTCTAGTATCCTTTTCTCCACATTGGAGTCGCGAAGCATGGGAACAAAATGTTGCATGAAACAGTTTTCGAAATGCTGCCTTCTTATAGAAAAGAATCAGCCTTCATTTTTTTTTTCGTATATGCTAAATGCGCATCTTGAGAGAAAATATTCTTCTGTCTCATGCACTATGCAGAAAAACTCGGCAGAGAATGATCCGTCAAATCCAGATTTCACACCGGACATAAGCCGTGACAAAATGATGCTTGAGATACAGGGGAGATGGGTGGATTTATCGTTATTCTTGCATGGATGAAATAACGAAACTCGTGACAGTAAAACACGTGGCAGTCAGCAAGACACCAACTTTTCCTCATATCAGGTTTAGCAAAGTGCAATTTTACCCAGGTTGTAAAACTCATGGATTTATGGCTCGGCTTTGGTTTGGCTAACCCATCGGCCGTTGTTCTCCTTTCGCTTTGCCTGTAGTGACTGAGCAAATTTGCTTCGTTCGTGAATCTGAGGTCCTTTCCAATAGAAAACATACATAGGAGCCACGACGAGACAAGAAAGGCAGGCTAGGACAGTACTAGCATATTCGACATGCCACTTATCTCCGATGTTGTTGTACATCGGTGTCGCATACATCGCGGATATACCAGCAAGAAGATCTCGAGCGAAGGCGTTTCCACCACATGCTGAGGCGGAGTATACACCATAAGAGGCGATCATATAATCCACCGAGGAAAGGTAGATTGCGTAGTTAGCAATTCCAACCATGGTGAAAAATATCATCGACCCGATCCAGTGTACTCCATACTTTTTTCCGAGGGATGTCCAAGCAAATCCAAACAAACCGATTGGTTCGAACGGGGCAAGGAATAGGAGTCACTTTAAGCGGCGCTCTGGCGGGAGAGCATCATCGCACTTGGCTTCGCGGATAGCACCATCTCGCATGAACCAAGGGAAATACGAGAAGTAGGTGAAGACGAGGCAAGATTGATCGGAATGACCGCCCAAGCCTGTGCAAGGATGCCGAATCCCCAACCCTGCTCGTAGACAATTAAAAAACTCTCGAGGAAGGTAAAGATAAGAGCATCAGAGAATCCAGATAGTAGAGGCAGGCAAAGAACGATAGGCTCTCGCAAAAGCATGTGGAATGGGCGTATTCAAATCATGCCCGCCTCTTTAAGTGACACGCGAGGATTCTTTAGTTCATTAGGTCCGTACACATTCGGATCTTCGCCTGTTTCGCGACGTCGTTTGGCTTCACGGTCAATAAGAATTATCGAGCGACTCTCGGGCATAAAGAAAATGATAGCTTATATAACACCTCCAAAGATAAGTTAAATCCAGAATAAACCATTACCATCCCAAATCTAAGAAATTCAGATAGTGCACTAGAATTTCTTCATAAGATAGGCCAGGCTCCCATCTTACATCTCTCAATAGGCCCACCAATGACTCCGCCAATACTTGTACCAATACAGGAGGACAGCACAATAAAGGCTAACGGGAACTGTTGCGTTTCGCGCTCGTAGATACCTGCGATGAGACCGAGAGTAACGCTATCGCCAGCGGTAGAGATTCCACCCTGAGATGTATCAGCATCAGGAGATTAATCCCAGGTAGAATGAGCCTACCAAGCCACGCGCGACGACGATAGTACCCCAGTTGGGGCTAATGCTGCCGGGATTTGCCAGATGTTGATGAGGAACATAGAGAGCTGGAGAATGGACCAACGACCAAACTCCTCACTCCAGGGCGCCCAGAGCTCACATCCAATTGAATAAGTAACAAGATAGATCATTTGTCCCGTTCGGGCTTCTTGTTCACAATTCCCAAAAGCCGCTGACAGAGGCTTGACTGCATTGGGATAGACCGAGGTATTGAAGTTCATGGACACTTGAACAAAAGCAACGGCAACAAGATAAGACCATTTCTTCCACCTTGGCCAGCAGTATCCTAGTTTATCATAACAATCCTCCTCTTTTAGCTCACGTTTTTCCGTCGAGGGAATGATATCCTTCTCAGCACCTGCACTTAGCACTCCGCTGCTGGGTTGACTCTCTGCGCCACTATCAGAAGGCGACCTGCTTGGACTATGGCTCATTTGTGGGGCTGATTCAGTCATGGCTAAAAACAGTGGTAAGACTGAATTAGATTAAAATCTTGAAGCAGGTCTTTCGCATTGTATTTATTAGTTATCTCAACACTTCCAATTCGATTGCCATCAGAATAGACAGCACACCTAGATTAATGGTCATTACTCACAAACCGGATTTCTATAAAATGTACCCACTCTCCAAAGTGGGCGCATAAAATAGCGCGTTGAAGTGGATGCTACTTTTTCAGTCGTTATGTACAGTGCTTGAGCATCAGTGTGTGAGCGCCCATGTTTTACGGGCTTATGAGAAGCATAGCAAGTTGTATACATCTCGTATGACGGTGCGGACTGGCTTAGAATAGCAATACAGCATTTGCAAGTCAAAAGGCGACCGAGGAGACCCGATAACAAGAGGAACAGATGGAGGCTGAAAATCTTGTTGGTATAATCTGATCCTCTGATCGTCACCGAGGGACCCTTTCTTAGCGAATCCACTATAAAGTGGATTTCCCGAGTATCGGCCCTGACCTGACGTCAATTAGAATCTAATCAACTATACATTCTTGACGAACCTCGGGATTCGGTATGTACGCGATGCGAAAGAGAATTACTACTGTATTTTCGGGACAACTTAGCATCGGACAGAATGCTCACACGAGCAACTGAACAGAATCCACATACAGAAAGTCCTTAAAGCATGATTTTGCGAGAACCGACATATAGAATTTAGGCAAGATTTTTGTTTCGTTGTTATTCATCTTAATTCATATAGCCATCGTTCAGTCATAAGGTTCCACTGCAATTTCTCGTAAGGGTATTATCTTCTCCACAGGAGGGGTGCGGCCACAAGTAGCCTATGGGTCTTGAGTATCAAAGCCCTTCTATCAGAGGTATGTTTGTCGATCATTCGAACTCGCTAGGGTTTCATGCGTCATTGAGCAGTGTAATCAAGTCCGAATTGAGGGGGCAATGAAGGCCCTCATGGCGCGTGTCACATCCCCCTCGTGAGCCCTGAGAAGATCCGTTGCCTTATTCTTATGCAAATCCAGCTGCTCGGCCTAGTACAAAAGAGCAAAGTTAGAAGGGAATTCAGACAAAAGCAAAATATCGAAATTATGGATCATATCCTCGTACCAGAAGTGTAACGTCCGCCGGATTTACCTTAACCACCTTCTTCTTCACCTCCGCATCTTTCTTCCGGATCTCGGTTGCCGTCTTTTTCCCAGCGCCATGACCGGCCGCAACTTCTAAGCGACTCATAGCCTTGCTCAAAGCTTCCTGGTCTGCGCTTGATGGCCCCTTAGAGGGAGCTGCATCACCAGCTAATCCATCTGTATTCAGCGAGTTGAGAGCAGCAGCGGCCTTGCGGTCTTCAGCGTTCGCGGGGAGCGATTGATCCACAGCATCTAGATCCGCAGTAGCAGAGGGAATCGATTCCGACATGGTAATGAATCTCTCAGTTCGGTCAACGGTCTCAAGAGTGGGTAGCTCCACTGTGTCTCAGCGGTGTGGAGGAGGCGGTTAGAAGAACAACGTCACCGATAAGCGCCAGCCCCAAGACAACAGCTTATGTCATGACTGACACCTGCAGAATGAGGCAGCTAAATGAGTCACCCGAGATTGCCGCGAATAAGCGGCGGCAGAGCTGAAATTGTTTGTCTGGCTTTTTCTTGGGTGCCTGTGCATCCTTTTGTTCTTTGTTGACTGCAAGTATACTCGATCTCTACCCAATTGTGACACATAGCATGTTCAATTGAATACAGCTCTTATCCGAGAACCCTCTGCCAGCGCCATCTGCCCCTTATCGTCCCACCTCCCGCACGCGGGGCCAAATCCACTAGTCATGGCCGCCAACTGGAGCCCAAGCTGTAGGTGTCAACTTCTCACGAACTGTCGTCGTCTCGAGGCGATTCCCAGCCAGGTACTCATAAGTGAATTCTAGCGTGGACCACCAAGCCTATCAAGCAGGATGTGATCTACGAGGATGTCCAGGGCGTGAATGACGCTCTTGGCAAGCTACAAAATCTGCCTCCATTGGTGACAGTACAAGAGGTAAACCTATCCAAAAGAAACTCCGTGCGACCCAGCCTCTGACCCAATTAATTTCAGATCAACAACCTTAAGAACAGCTTGAAAAACGTAGCTCTAGGCAAGGCTTTTGTCCTACAAGGCGGTATGTGCTATGTTACTCATCACGCAAGTCACTATCCTCATGACTAACTTCTGCAAATAGGTGACTGCGCTGAGCTTTTTGATTACTGCAACCAAGACATGATTGAGGCTAAGCTCAAGCTTTTGCTGCAGATGAGTTTGATCCTAATTTGGGGTATGGACATTGAACATTCCCTCTGGAAGTGTGCACGGATTGACCATCACATATAGGTGCCAACAAGCCTGTCATTCGTATTGCACGGATTGCAGGACAGTTTGCCAAGTAAGTCTCGCATTTCTCATTCACTTCCAATCTGAGCTACTCTAAATTCCAACTTCCAGACCGCGATCCAGCCCGACTGAAACAGTCAATGGCGTTGAGATGCCCTCCTTCCGAGGAGATAACATTAATGGCTTCGCTGCCACTCCCGAATCTCGAAAGCCAGATCCATCACGTCTGGTATCAGCTTATTTCCACTCAGCCGCAACACTAAACTACATGCGAGCATCACTCTCATCGGGTCTTGCGGATTTGCACTCCCCCATGGACTGGGGCCTCGGCCATGTCATCGAACCCTCGATCAAGGACCAGTACTCGAAAATTGTCGCCTCGGTCCAAGATGCCTTGCGATTCATGCGCACGGTAGGGATCGACAAGGATCGCGGCGTTGAGACCGCGGATATCTACACCAGCCATGAAGGCCTCTCACTAGAGTACGAGTCCACTCTGACTCAAAGGCTGAAGCAACCACTCCAGTCTACTTCGGCTGCGCCCACTTGGTACGCTACCTCCGCACACTTCCTCTGGATTGGTGATCGGACGCGGCAACTTGACGGTGCGCACGTCGAGTTCTTCCGGGGTATTTCCAACCCGATCGGCATCAAGATCGGACCTACGATGGTCGCAGAGGATCTCGTGCGCTTGTTGGACGTCGTGAATCCCAATAAGGAAATTGGCAAGGTCACTTTGATCTCGCGCTATGGTGCATCAAAGATCGCCCAGTTCCTCCCCGGTCACATTGCTGCCGTGCAGGCCTCGGGGCATATTCCCGTGTGGCAGTGCGACCCCATGCACGGCAACGGACGAGCAACCCCTTCAGGAGTGAAGACACGCCATTTCACCGACATCCTTTCGGAGCTGAAGCAGGCTCTGGAGATTCATCGTCAGGCTGGATCTTTCCTGGGTGGTATGCACCTCGAGCTGACCGGCGAGGCTGTGACGGAGTGTGTCGGTGGTGCAGCTGGCTTGACCGAAGATGGTCTTGGGGAGCGGTACACTACTTTCTGTGACCCCCGCCTTAATGAAAAGCAGGCTCTTGAACTTGCGTTCCTCATAGCCGGATTTTACCGCGAGGAGTCAGAGGCATGAGGCAAAAGTTACGAACAAACGGATGGGTTTATTCTCGGCTATTGGTGGGAGTCAATACTGATTTAGAGCTGAAAGGGTCTGATATGTGCTAGGAAACCATTAACATCCAAGCCTGATGACAAAAAGAAAGATTTTCGGTTGAATAAAAGACTTCAATTCCAATTCATGCGAAAAGTAGATAAGAATTCCCGGTCAACACCATACCAACATGAAACTCCAAGAAGAAAGTCTCCCATATGTACAGTAGACGGGAGATAATGTATTAAACAAAGGGTGTCACAAATGTTAAAGTCACGGTCACTTTCTAAGCGGACTTTCAGCAGAAGGCTTGTAGAAATGACTCTTACGGCGCGCAGCTTCCATACGAGCGCGCTGTTGACGCCTTGACTCGACTTCATCGTCTTGTTCAAGACTAAAGATAGGTCTGTCTACCCCTTCAAACAGACCACGGTTGCTCTGTTTGGGTGGGCAAGACTTCTGTACCAGCTTGGTACGATTGGAGAGGAAGTAGGGAGTGGCAGGGGACATGCCAATTGCGTCGAGGTTGTCGAAGTTGTAGCCCGGCGTGGCGGGAACGTGACAACGATCAGATTTCTGAACGGGAGTCGATGGGATCCCAGCGAGAGGAGTTGGGGGAGTGATTTTTCGAAATCCCTCCACTGCACCTCGGTCTGCACCGCAGCGGCGTCCACTGGCAGATGGGGTAGATGGTTCAGGAACCCGGACCAGAGTGCCATTGACGTTACTCAAGGCACGAGGCTCCATGCTCTTGCGGCGCTTTGCGCCACCGCGGGGAATGATAGAGCTGTCGACCATGTACGGGGTCTCGTCAAGCCACCTATTTTCTCTCTCGCAACTAGAAGCATACGTTAGTCTTGGTCAACCGATTTTCGAAATGTGACGACAACTTACTCAAGAACCCAACCAACTCCGACACATTTCACCAAGCCACCAGCGTGCTTGACCTTTTCCAGGGTGCGAAGACCACCATCCTTATACACGACATGAGTGATTCCCACTTTGGATTCTTTGGGATCAACGCCATCAACAGGGGACATGCTGGAGCGAGGATTCCATGACCACGACCTGAAACAACGAGCGCCCATTTGCTGCAAAAGCTCAACGAAGATTCCGGATGCATCTTCGCCTTCGGTCGTATGAACATCCACGTACACAACAGCGCCACGGAGTGCTTGCTGGCTGGTCATAATCTTCCTGCGAGGGGTCTTTCCGGCACTGGAAGTCACAGATGGGGACTGTGGCACTTGAATGTCAGACTGCGCCCCAATGGAACGCCTGGGGGTACTGCAGCGACGCTTAGGGCTGGGACTTCTCGAAGCTCGCGATGCCTTGTGTGGGGGAATTGTTGGCACAGTCTCACTGCCATGGAAGATGACGGGCTTGCGCATACGAGGCGATGCGCGAGTAGGAGACTTGCTCTCGAGGGAATGGCCTCGCTTGCGGGGCAGCTTCAGAGGAGAGACCTCGCCTTCACCCTTCAAGGGCACCTTGGACACAGTGTGAACCGTTCGAACGTGATCGATCCCTCTTCTGATCGGAGTGGCAGGTAGGATAACAGGGGAGTGACAATTCTCTTTATCATCATCATCAGACAGTGGACCTTCGTCTTGAGCTTCAGTCGATTCTGGGGCCTTGATACCCTCATTAGGCTGTAGTTTCTCGGGCACCATCTCCTCAAAGTCGGAAAAGTCGGGGTCTTCAAAGATGTCCAGTCGAATTGGTGAATAGGCCTCAGAAGGCTCCTGCTGCACCACGGCAGATTGAGGGGTGTGAGGGGATTGAGGGGGTGTGGAAACAACATCGTTCTTAGCCTGAAGAGGTAATTCTGCAGACAAAGTGGGCGTATCTGCAAGTGGTGTGCGCGAAAGATCAGGATAAGACACATTTTCCTGTGCCGGTGTAGCATGTTCCGCAAGCTTCTCTAAAGGTCCAACAAGCGAGAAAATGCCACGTCGACGGGGCCGGTTTTGCTTTGCTTGAGAGGGAGTATTGGTGTCCCAGCTATCAAACTTGCGCGCCAAAGGCGTAAACCCGATGTCAACGTTACCAAGCGACTTTCGCTTTCCAGCAAATTTGGGAGATTCGCAGATGGCATGGCCGGTAGGAGAAGGAATCTCGGTCTGGGTGGTATCCAAAAAGCTATCCTCGGTGGGCATGCGCGGATCAGTATTGATGTCGAAGATCCAGTCATTCGATTTGGCGCTATCCTGCTCTTTGTGAGACATGATGCTCATTTCACGAGCGGGAGGAGTAGGAGCCATAGGAGGGATCGATTGTGTCGACCGCAGCGGGCTTTCAATAGCTTCGGCCTCGTGGACACGGTGGGGAGTGTCCAGCAGGGATAAGACTTGGACAGTGGATTCACCCTGTGCAAGAGCAGGTTCATCATTCTCTGAATGATCAGATTCAATTTCAGCCTCTTGCGCTTCGTTCTCTTCAATTTCTTCCCGTGCATGGCGGGTGAGAGCAATATACTCTTCAAGAATTTGTGGCGAAGGCATGGGAGACTGCGCGTCTTCGAGATCAGGCAGTCCAAGAGTCGGCTCGGAAGGTGAAGAAAGTTGCTGCTCTGGTTCGTCATTCAGTGTGTCCATTGGCGCAACCTCTTCGGAATGAACGTCTGGGGCAGCGCTTGATTCTGCGGCGTCTTCTTCCTCTACATCCGTCGCCTTAACATCATCAAGATCATCCAAAATGAGATTGTGTTCCACATTTTGCACCTCGGGGAGATTTTCGAACGGCTTCTGGAGCTCTTCCATACTATTGAAGCATAGTGTCCCAAAGTCATCCGGCTCACCACGGATCTCTTCTTGTAGCTCTTGAAGTTTTTCATCGATATCAATATCAATGTCCTCGTCACAATTCTCGACAGCTTCAGGCTCATCGAAAGTCTCCTCCGCCGGTTCGAGCTCAAGGGGCTCTTCGGCTGCAGGGCGTTCCTGCGGTGAGGGTGATATAGACGAGCTTCTCCCGTCACATTGCAGTTCAATACCAAAAATATCACGAGCTACCTCCTCGATCATCTCAATGTCTTGATCTACGGCCAGGTCTTCGTGCTGAATGCCCTCGGTGGGGAGTGCGTGCTGCTTTGATTCAGGGACGGGGAGGACGATTGTAGTGTCATCATCCAATGTATGGGCGGCGTTGGTCGAACTCTTGGACGAGAAGAGAGAGCCTTTGAAAGGAGAGGGAATTCTCTTTGGCGGGCTTTGGATAAGAGACGTTTTGGCCGAGAACGGAGTTGAAGCCTTGGTTGGAGACTGAGAGAACGACGCACCCAAATTGGCTTTCTTAGGCGACATCTTAAGCGGCGACGCTGGACCTTGGCCGAGGTCGGGCTCGGGAGCAGAGTTGACGTCTTCTCGGAAGAGCAGACCACGATTCGGTGTATCCCGAAGAGAGAACTGGAATGGAGAAGCTTCCGGTCGTCTAGCCGGACTGGACATAAACACTGATTCGCTGAAGTCAACCGACTTGCCAGGGGGCAAAGCCAGATGGCCATTGTCGGCCACAGCATTGACGCTGCGATTGGGTGTGAAGTTGATTTTCCTAACAGGCGAGCTCAACCCAGTTGTCGATGACCCGTTCTTAGGCGTAGCAGGTTTAAGCTCACCATTCTCATCGACTAGACTAGATACCTGTTTGGGGGTGAAATTGATCCTGCGCACAGGCGAGCTCAATCCTGTGGCTTCTGTGCCATCCTTGACTGGAGAATGAATTACCAACTTGACGGGACTCTTGATGTCGTACTTGGCTGAACTCAACTCGTCCTCTTCGCCATCAGAGCTAGCGTATGCGGA
This sequence comes from Penicillium sp. PF1803, assembly GCA_023626575.1. Lineage (NCBI taxonomy): Eukaryota > Fungi > Ascomycota > Eurotiomycetes > Eurotiales > Aspergillaceae > Penicillium > Penicillium sp. PF1803. The sequence goes on from JAMAGZ010000007.1 coordinate 422,082, forward strand.
GAGCGACTTGGCGACCTGCTTGTCCTTCTTAGGAGACAGAGGTTTGGCTGCGCGCTTCTTCATTGTGGCGGGCTTTCGTCCACGCACAGCTGTGGCCGTAGTCTTGCGCATCGGTGTCGCTCCCAGACCAGTTGTGCTAGTAGCCGTTGCATCAGCCTTCTTGCTTCCAACTGCAACTGCAGCTGCAGCTGAAGGGCCTTTCAACTCGTCGGATTCCGAGTCAGATGGCTCTTGGAAGGTCACGGTTTTCTTTTTGGCGGGGCCACGTAGAATATTCGATCGCATAGTTGTCGATTTGGTAGCAATGCGAATGTGCTTAGTGAGAGCATTTTCGACTGCGGTCTCCGGCTCGGGCACCGTTCGAGTATTCTTGTGAGTAGCTGAAGTGGTCTTGGACGTTGTTGATCCCTTTGGTCGCCCTCGAGGCTTTGGTGCTGTCCCGCGGTTGGCCGCGGTGGTTGTCACTGGCACAGTGTTCTTCCTCGGTCTACCCGCCCGTTTCTTTACTGGCTCTGTTTTTGAGGCTTCGTTATCGTCCCCATCGCTATCGGCGGGGGATTCTGGCCGAGCCGCCGCCGGCGTGACTTTCCTGCCGCGAGTAGTGGTTGTTGTTGATGATGATGCCGCCGCTGTTGAGGCCTTGGTTGCCGATCGAGCTGATGGCCGCCCTCGGGGTCGTTCTGGCTTTTGCGCTTGTTCCTTCATCATCATACCAAGCTCATCCTCGGTATCATCGGAATCCATGTCGACATTCGCAAGCGTGTTTTTCCTGGCCGTTGTCGTCTTAGTTACACCTTTCCTCTTAGGTTCGGTCACGACTTTGGCCTGAGAACTGGCAGTGGTCTTGATCAAGGTTGATCGAGGTGCCGTGCGCGTCCCCCGCTTGGCAGGGGATGGAGGAAGGACGGCTGCTCGTGCCATGGCGGCGAGGGGAAGGGCCGTGTTGTCGTTGTAGTTGTTGTTGCGCGTCGTGTTATTGATGTTGTCGGTAAGTCTTATCGTCGTTGACATCACAATGCACTCATGGCGGATATAAGCGCATCAGATTAGGGTCTCGGTCGCGGCTGTCGTTCAATGTCGTGGGGATTGCATTAGATTGCAGGTCAAAATGGTCATGCGGGTGGAGCGTTGTGTTTGGGCGAACTCGAACGGACCCGCGCGGTTTCCATGGTAACAGTCACGTGATATGTTTGATCGTCACCAGGTTCAGGCCACAACAACGGGCAACAGGTGGAACCCAAAAGTTAAATCGCAGCTTATGCGATCATTCCATACGAATGATTTGTTTCTTGAATATGGATTCTTGGTGCTGATACCTCCACTCAGGGTGGAGGAGTTTGTATTTAATGAACATCCACATCTCAAATTTGTTGTGTCTACACTCGAGTTTCACTTCCAAGCAGGTATATATTGAGCACCTGCGCTGGGTTCCTAGATAGTCACCTACCAACTGGGTTTTATCTTCGGGCATGTATGGGACAGGTAGGTAACACCAAATGTGGGGTTGGAATTTACAATAGGTGCTTGAACGAAACTTGATGATATCTTGAGAGTACTGATCAGTTGGGACTTTTTTCTACAAATTAGGTGGTGACGCGAACTAACCGCTCATACCTACTACACGAGGGCTGCGTTGGCCTTCCAGCAGTTGCATGTTTATCTGCACCACTCCTCGGGTAAACGGAACTAGGCAGATTAGGTAGCTCATACTTATCGAGTTAATAACACTTTAGCGGCTTTACCGCCCTAAAACATTGGATTGCATGACACAGGCCACATCGGCGATAGTGGCGTATTTAGGTCGGGCTTTCCGGGAAACGTGGGGGTGCATCCTGAAGAACAGAAAGGCAGGAAAGAAGCATGGTGCCTCGTTGGAAATAAGGAGGGCACACGCAGAACGCAACACAAAGGGAGATTTGGTCGGTAGCTAGAGCTCTGTAATCGAGTTGCATAAAGTCCCATTTGAAGCACTCGCATGGGCCTGGGTAATTGGCAGTTCGTCAAGACGATCGACACTCGTCGATTGTCACGCAGTGATGGGGAATCCGAGGAACACAGACCACCCATTATGAAGACCTTAGACTGGCCGCGTTCAGCCCGATCGTGGTCTGTGAATAATGGTGACCCGTCCCACGCAGAGGCAAGATAGACCACAGCCCTTAACATTGCCTTCCATATCGGGAAATGTCGAGATACTCCCCCGAACCCCAATCACATGATGCGCTAAGTCTAATATGTGGATTTGTTTGCACTCGGTAAAAATACTCCGTCCAATCAAATCCTTGTATTCATTTCATGCAAACTGAGCAAACTAGGCAAACGCTCAATCTGGCAACATCTCCATCAATTGCTTCACATTAGTGGACATTAGGAGCAGCATTTAGTCAGCACTATGAGATGGCGGGATTGTGTTTGAATATTTATACCTGTAATCAGCTGCTCCTGTTTCCACTTCCCGTGTATTTTTACTTTTACTACCCAATAACTCAATGGCATCTATACTATCAGCACATGAAATCGGCGAAGGCGTTCCCGTTTTGATCATCCACGGATGGGAGATGGACGGAGGAGTCGAGGAAATGGACTTTGAGCCGATTTTCAACAAAACATCGAGACTTCGTCGGATTTATGTGGACCTTCCAGGCATGGGCAAAACACCTGCCAATGATGTCAAAGATTTGGACGATATATTCCATCGTCTGGTGCAGTTCATCGATTCTCAACTTGGACAATCGAAATTCTTACTTATCGGCACATCATGTGGCGGCTACCTTGCGCGTGCGATAGCTCAAAAATACACTGAGCAAGTGGATGGCCTACTATTACGCGTACCGCTTATTGAGCCAGCGGACAGCAGACGCGATCTCGATGCTTTCAACCCTTTAATTGCAAACGAGCAACTCATGTCGAACATGTCAGCCGAAGACAAGTCACTTCTTGGAAATGTTCTTGTTCAAACGCCTGCATACGTCAAAGCTCTCAAGGCAAAATACGATGAGGCTGTCCTCCCAGCAATGAAAGCAGCAGATAATCAAGTGCTAGATCCGATCCGAGCAGATCCAAATCGATATCAGCTATCCTTCTCATTGGACAATGAAAGTACGAAGTTCTTTGCACCCACACTTATTGTATGTGGCCGGCAAGACGAGACCGTGGGCTATCGAAACAGCCTTCGCTTGCTAGAGCTCTATCCCCGATCAACCTATGTTGTTCTCGATCGTGGGATGCATGGCCTTCCTATCGACCAGATTGGTGTTTTTGAAGCTCTTGTTCGTGATTGGATAACCCGGGTTGATGAATGGCGAGGTCGCACGGAACAATAAGTGTCATCTATATTGATCATCTATATACCAAGCCTTGTACCTAGATTGCAAGCGGGTGGTAGGAAGAATGGTACTTTTATCAAGTTTAGATATACTGATATCCTGGAGTACTCCTTAGCTCTCAAGGATCACAGAAGTGATATTTAGCCGTCGGCCGGAAGGAATCTAGGGCGTATATAGAACTTCATCTTAGGCTGCTAGGAATTGATCGGCTGGGCTATTTTGCGAGGGGCTGAGATGTTTGCTCATGTTGTAGTAGGTCGAATGGGTGTTGGGCGTAGTCAATTTTTGGAACTATAAAAACGTTCGCGTACACAACTAGGTGTACAGCTTATTTAAGTGACGTTCTGGATTAGGTAAGGCTATCATCATTATCGATCATCTTTAGATAACGAGCAATCATATCAGATTTTTGGTGCCATGTGAGTCGGGGTTTAAAGAGTATCTCCCATGTTTTCCGACATGGAAGGCAAAACGGTGAGTCAGCACAGCACCGCGGAGTAACTAGTAAGCACAGCAATGCAGTGGAGGGTCACCAAGGGGAGGGGCCAGATCTCAATGGGCCAGACGGCCAAAAATTCTAGAAGGCCAGGGTGTTGATGTTTATTGCGAATTAGCTCGTTAGCTCCTTCAGAGACTGGACGAGTGCTCACGAGAACAAAAGTGGAACTGGGTTGACCTCGGATTTGCCCGAACGGGTAAGGAGGCTCTAAGCATTCTGAGCCGGGAACTGCCCGCAAGAAGTAAAAGATAGATGCAGCAGTTTCTGCTGGTCACATGGACGTTGAATCCAGGGTTATGATGCATCTGTTAGTTATTTTTGGAGGAACGATTGTTGTCGGTGAGGAGGGTGTTCGAGACTACGAAAGCCGGCAAACAAATGCACGGTAGTTGCATATCCTAGGAAGATATGTATGTGGCTAGGCGGAAGGCTAGAATAGAAGAAGTACATCGATCCCACCACACAGAAGTCAATTAGGATCAGACACTTCCAAGGTTGACTACTATCACTTGTCTTTGCGGCTTCAACGATCAAAATTAAAAGGTATTTCAATCTTGATAACCATGTCGAGTATTGTGCTCCGTAAGCAAAGAAAAATAATTCCATGATGCTTGAAAGATACTAAACTGTGCCATTGACTTTCTAACACCACCACGGGTGGAAGCGCAATCAATCATTCGCGAATAACGCTGGCCACATGACCACTAGAAGATTCTAAGATCTGCTAGGGGGTCTAGTGTGACGGTGTCGCTTGTTAGCTCGTGCCGAGTCATAATATAGAGCAGAAGAAATATGTATCGTAGTCTCAATCATGGGATGGGAACTCTGCACTCCGTATGCTTCCCCGGAAGAAAAGCAGGTCACCTGAACGGGAGAGTGGGGAAGTCGATCGGCTTGCCCAAAACGGGCACCCGATCTTCAGTACAGTACCTTTGGCCTCCTCCTTGGCATCTCCCCCGCGAACTGCTCCGTGTCAAAAGTCAAGATTGGCCTGTGGCAACAACAAATCCAAGGCAATGGTCATTGCGACCAGGATTCTTGCAAGATGGTCAACTCTATCGTATCTGATGCTCAACCAAGGTCATCTATACATCATTAAGTCTGGGGACGTAGCCGGGAATCAAGGTCTACTTGGTATACTCTACTTGGCTTATTTGGATATTAGCTTGCTTGGCCAAAGCTGGTTGACGTGGGAGAGCCGTAAATAGCACTCCCGTTGTCGCCACGCCCGGTTAAGCTGCGCCAACCCCCCATTCTTCCGCTGGAGGGTCCAGACTCCATCGTCCCACGATGTCCACGACTGAGAATTCCCCGTTTAGGCGTGCTTGCCAGTTTCTGCCTGTTCACGAGACCATCATGGTCGGGGGACCGTTCCATCCAGTCGTGCCTCGACTCGATGGGATTCCTTGTCTTTTCCTCCAGTCGTGGTGGGACAGTGCCGGAGGCCACGGCATCGTGAGTCCGTTCCAAGGGAGATTCTATTTCTCTCTTTTTTTTCTTATATAAAGGGGGCCCTGCGCTGGTCCGTGGTTCCTTCATTGACTATCTCAATTGTATTCTTCTCGTGAATTTAATACCTTAATCGCCTCACGACTATTTTTCGACTCTTGTCTTTATTATCATACCTGCTTTGGTCTTCTATAATACCCTCTCGACTATCTAAATTTACTTCCATTGATATTTAATCACCAACATTCATCACCATGTCTGTCGCCATTGAAACCACCGAAGCTCCCACTGCCCCCAACACCGCGCAGCCCGTCATGATGGGCCACAAGTCGCGCATGCCCGAGTTCAGTCTCGCCGGCAAGATTGTTTGCGTCTCCGGCGCCGGTCGTGGTCTGGGTCTGACCCAGTCAGAGGCTCTGTTGGAGGCTGGTGCGAAGGTGTACGCTCTCGACCGTCTTGAGGAACCGGTACGTTCTACAATCCAAATCTATGATCCCTATCCGCAAGCCACCCGTCGCTAACAAACCATCTTCCCCCACCATAGGCCCCAGAGTTCGCGCAGATTCAGCAAAAGGCCAAGGAACTCGGCACGGAGCTGCACTACCGTCGCATCGATGTGCGTGACACGGAATTGCTCAACAGCGTGATCGAGGCGATCGCCAACACCGAGGGCCGTATGGACGGTCTGGTTGCTGCGGCGGGTATTCAGCAGGAGACTCCGGCGTTGGAGTACTCGGCCAAGGACAGCAACACCATGTTCGAGGTCAATGTGACTGGTGTGTTCATGACCGCACAGGCTGTGGCCAAGCAGATGATTCGCTTTGGAAACGGAGGCAGCATTGCCATGATTGCCAGTATGAGCGGCACAATTGCCAATCGGGTACGTTCCCCGTCACCACCTCCATTAGGATTTTTCCATTTGGTGGCCTTGCTCTCGGGGCGCGTGGTGTTGCCATATCGGCACCCCACCTTCATCATCCCTCCGTTGGGCAAGGTCTCTGAATTCCCCCGCAAAATCGCCCATCTAGCCCTCCCCCGCATTTTTTCCCCCGTTCCATTCCAGACTAACATAACACTTTTTCTCAGGGTCTCATCTGCCCCGCATACAACGCCAGCAAAGCAGCCGTCATCCAGCTGGGCCGCAACCTGGCTGCCGAGTGGGGCCAGTACAACATCCGCGTCAACACCATTTCCCCCGGCTACATCGTCACTCAGATGGTTGAGAATCTGTTCGTCGAGTTCCCCGAGCGCCGCGACCAGTGGCCCAAGGAGAACATGCTGGGCCGTCTGTCCCGCCCGGAGGAGTACCGCGGTGCCGCAGTGTTCTTGCTCAGCGACGCGAGCAGCTTCATGACTGGTAGCGACCTGCGCATGGACGGTGGCCATGCCGCTTGGTAAATGCGGCAAGGGGGAGGAAGTTGACGAATTATAATCATCTGATTCTAGGATGTGGACCCAGTGAACTGGGATTCGGGTTCTCATTTGCATGGCGTTGATCTGTTGAGCTGTTCATTTTGATTTTATTTGTTGCTTTTTGGACAAGCGATAGCGTGGGGGTTTTTTTACAAACCATGTTTTTTTCCATCTTGAGTTGATTGTTTTATCTTGAAATATTCTTTTTTTTCTTGTGTGCGTGTTTTTCTCATGATAGTTAATTATTAGACTTATATCGATCGCTCGAGTTAATGCACCTCTAGATGTGATCTGACCCACTCGCCTACTTTTGACAGATCGGCTCCACAGAGATCGAAAATCTGGGGATGAAACAATTATGATTAGCCAATTATAGCGTAATAGGGGATACAGGGATGACTGGAATGGATTTCAATGCCAAGGACGTCGACTAAGTATGTAGAACGTGCTTGTTGCTGGATCCATGATGATTTGAGCACGCCCACACACGGTGGAATCAATTCTGCCTTGCAATCCCAATCAATCCCCAATACTCTCCTCTCCCTCTTGTAATACCCGAGCAACCCTATGCTCGCATTTATCCTCTCACAGCTATCAAGAAATCTTCCGACCCATAGTTTCATTCTCAAAAGGCACGCCAAGGAAAACCAGCACTCCCATGACTTCGACTCCAACAAATCCATGATTAATGATACCTGCAAACCAACCTACGCACGACCGGTGACATTCTCACCCAATATTATCTTGCTGTTACTCGTCCAGACATCAAATCTTGTGAGCGATAGTACAGCTGTTCCTCCCCTCCCCCGCCCCTCAAGGCCCGCACGCGCTCGCCAATCACGACCAGGCATATTCGCTCGGTCCCTCAAGGGTAAGTTGATTGTTCCATTATTCTGTTACTACTACTCGTTAAGTGGGGCAAATGAAGATATTCAGGTGCTTGTTTCTAATCTCTTTGATCATCGTGAAATAATACTGTATGGGCCGACTCTCAATATTGTAGGTTAGGGTTTGGAATAGTCGGATGACTACTTAGGAAGGTCGTTGTGATAGACTTAACTTGAGCCCGGCTACTGGCGGTCCACGGAGAGTTTGAATTTTCCGAGTCTGTTTGCATGTGGTAGGTAGTTGGTGGTTTTGTGGCTGTTGGCTGAAAGTTGATAGTGTTGGGGGGCTGGTGAACTGGTGAAGTCATGACTGGATGGTTTGTCTCGGGCGCGGCGGCATGCCTGATCTGGTCCACTCGACAGAACATGCCAAGAGTGTGGGGTATAGCCAGCGCCCGTGGTCAAGGGAGGAATTTTGTTGAAGACACTTCCTAGCTTGGTTGGTCGTGCTCGGTAAGTGCGACCGAGTACGAGGTGGCATGACCTTGAATGGGAGTCGGACAATGTGCAACATCTAGTCCCTGTCTGCTTTCTCAACCTGGCACAATGACAGGATTAGACCATACTATAGGTATGACGGTTTGACAGATAGCATAATCTTTGAGTCGTGTCTCACCCCGGGGACCATGCGACTTCCTAGACAGGCGATGTTGGTTTGTATCCCTCCAACTTGTCTGGGCTTCACTTTTCGGGATTCCCTGATTAGGTGAGGTGGTCTCTCACAAGACCACTTCTCGTCACTATTCAGTTACTAGTAGGTACTAGGGCTAGTTGCCACCCAAGAGGATGAGCTTCACTACCCGGTTTTGCAACAATGCCCCAGCTAGTTTGCCGTTGATAAACTAACATGTATACGTAGTAGGAGAATACAAGCGTAGATAAGTCATACATACTACTACTACCCGATAGCCCAGATTCTGGTGGCTGGCTCGGCTGTCGGGTATGACCGTATGGTCGCCACCCACGATTTAGGCAGGAGGAAAATCGACTTCTTACAACTCTCTGCTATCTACACGTACCTATCTTTTCCACATTAGACTGCATACTACTCCGCGTTCATAGTCGAGATAGGGTAGAATATAGTCAGTGTAATCTACGGACACCTCGTTCACCACTGATTACGAGACATTAGCAAGGCTCCCCATTGCCCCGTACATCGGCCCGTCCAACCATTGCCACCGCACGCACTTTGTCCTACTGTCATGCTCATCCCCCACAAAGATTTGCCCATGGTCCCGACGCAAAGACGTACCTGAGCGATAAGTCCCGGACCAATCCGACCCCAGCAACTTCATTCCGAAGCATCGAGACCCCCTTCGCGCAAGAACTTCCTCGATAAGGAGGACTCCACTAGAATAGTAGAATGGCGACCGGACCGGAGCACGTGGAATTCTTGCCGAGACTTGGAACCTGGAGAGAGAGGACTCCGCTTCTTGGCACGGATATTGTTTGTTCTCGAAGTCAAAAAAAGGCTTATTCCGCTGGATTACCCGGTTGGACTCGTTTACTGTCGGTTGAAATTGAGCTAGTTTCGCTATGTTTCAAGGGGAATACGGTAATCAGTAGGTTGTGAATGGATGGGCTGATCAGCCACCAGAGGCTGTCAGATATTAGTCGCAGGGAGTGTTTCACGGGGCGGGGCGCTGGTATCGAGGCGATCCATTCAGTTAAGGAACCCGAGTCTCAACCCGAGGAGACTCAGGGCAGTAGTTCCTGAACCAAGTAAGTAGTTGTATAGTTGGTGGTGGACCAACCAACCCCCAACCCAGTCTAGCGGAACCATAAGCCCAATTCCAGACGGACAACCAACCAGATGCAAGTGATGTTGAAGAATAGACTATCAAGATGGGGGGTCAGCTCCCTTATTAGGAAGGTACATAGCGTAGGAATTAACAGGGCCTCCACTGAGTCCACTCTCAGCCATAGCTAAAGTAAACCTACACCAAACTACAAAGCCAAACGCCCGCGGCAGAGGCCACGAGGTTTTGGCAGCCAGCAAAACTCAAAACTCAAAAAAGGCTCAAGCCACGATGGAAATTTTCATCAGGAACCAACAGCAACCAACAACGAGTCAACGACCAAGAGCGACCGGAGTTTCAAAGTCGGCCAAATACTCCCGTACTCAACGCACAACCGTAACCATGTACGCTCCGAACCACGGAGATTTCCGACTTGTCAAGTGATAAGCAAAAGCCAAGCAAAACCAAGCAACTAGGTGACACTTAAGCAACTTCCAAGTCAGTGCGAGCCTTTTGCAGCCGCCTTTGGTTTGTGTGTTCGATACTCCGTCGGACCTCCCATTATTATTTTCAGTCTCAGTCTGGCACCATTTGCGACCGTATTGCCTCCCCCCCCCTCCTTTCTTCCGTTTGTCTTTCCCGCTCATCTTGAATCCGGAGAAATACATACCCTCCGTGGCTGGTTGCCACCTAGGACAAGGACAAACGCCTGTAGCCGATGCCCCGTGGGTACACGACGGCAAGTTTAGGGTTAAGCTATTAGGTTGTTTTTGTTTTTGTTTTTTTTTTCTCTCACTCTAGGCAAGCCACTCACAAGGATGGAGGTGGATGTCATGCACGAGAGTTACATGGCGCGGGACGGGTTGCATCCACCTGCGAGTGTTAGGCTGTTAGCTGTGGTTTAGTTGGAATAATAATAATAATAATAATCTTGCTCGATCTCAGGGGGGAACCTCATTCGTTGAGCATAAAGCCTTATCTGCCGATGCCTGATGGTCACGGATGACTTGCCTATTCTGGTCTAGTGCCGTTCACTCTTCTTTGAAATCTTGATGGATGGCGTGATAAGTCTGGGGTAAAGAAAAACATGGGCTCTTTGTCTGTTTCTGGATGTAGATTCCTTTTTTCGGGTTTTCTGATTTTATTTTCCAATTTCTCTTACTTTCTCTGATTTGTTTCCTCGTGTGATATGGCGTGCCAAGCCTGCCAAGAGAATGTAGAAACGTAAAAACAATAAACTAACTTTCCGACCACATGGAGTCTGTTGCGGACTCGTTTGTGTACTCCGTACATGGTTGTTGGTCCTGGGAAACTGTGAGTCTGCGACCACCTTGAGACTACTATAAGATTGCCTCACTTTCTCTTTCCCTTGCCCTCTTCTCTTCTCTCTCCTCCACGTTCTCCCTTCCCATCACTCCCCCCCCCCCGGCCCTGTTTTCGCCTCCTTCCTGCTCCCCTCGCAGGTCTTCACCATGGCGATTTCAGCTAAGATCCGTTCCAGCTCCTCGGACATCCAGGAGTCTAATCGTGCCGTGACCACTGTCGACGAGAAGCTCTCTGACCCCGGTCGTCCTGAGAAGAGCCTCGTCTCCGCTTCCTATCACAATCAAATCGGTGACGAGGATCCTACCGCGGATGAGCTGCACGGCCCGAATGCCTTGCGCCGAGTCTCGGCGCCGATCCCGTGGGCTGTTTACACCGTCGCCTTTGTCGAGCTGTGCGAACGTTTCTCCTACTACGGAACTCAGGTCTTGTGTATGTTTTGATTAAGACTCCTGTCTGAGATTCGTTGGACTCAATGCTAACATCAAATCTCATTACCCCAGACTCCAACTTTGTGAACCACTCGCTGCCCCAGATCAATGGCCCACCCGGCTCCAACCACTACACTGGTGCCGGTGGTGGCAGTGACCAGGGTGTTTCCGGTGCCCTGGGCAGGGGTGTGCAGACTGCCAACGGAATCAACACCTTCAACACCTTCTGGTGCTACGTGATTCCCTTGTTCAGTGCCTATATTGCCGATGAGTACTGGGGACGATACAAGACCATCTGCTGGTCTATTGCCCTGGCCATTCTGGGTCACATCATTCTGGTCTTGTCGGCCATTCCTCCCGTCATCACCAACAGCTCCGCCTGCTTTGGTGTCTTCATGCTCGGTGTCATCATCATGGGTCTGGGTACCGGTGGTTTCAAGCCCAACATTTCCGCCCTGGTCGTTGAGCAGATTCCTGCCGTGAATCTGAAGGTTCGCACTCTGCCTTCTGGAGAGCGTGTCATTGTCGATCCCACCATCACTCAGAGCCGTATCTACCACTACTTCTACCTGTTCATCAACATCGGTGCTTTGATCGGTCAGATTGGCATGGCCTATGCCGAGAAGTACGTCGGTTTCTGGTTGGCCTATCTCCTGCCCACCATCATGTTCCTGACTACTCCCTTCGTCATGTGGTGGGGACGCAAGCGTTACCGCCAGTCTCCTCCCCAGGGATCCGTGGTCTCCAAGGCTGTTCGTGTCTTCGTCTTCGCTCTGCGTGACCGCTGGCACTGGAACCCCGTCAAGTTCTGGAAGCGCACCCACGATGGTACCCTCTGGGAAGCCGCTAAGCCCTCCAACATCGCCCCTGGCTCCCGACCCGCTTGGATGACCTTTGACGATGCCTGGGTTGATGAGGTCCGCCGTGGTTTCGCTGCCTGCGCCGTCTTCTGCTACTACCCTCTGTACTGGCTCGCCTACGGTCAACTGACCAACAACCTGACTGCCCAGGCCAGTACCATGACCCTGAACGGCGTTCCCAATGACGTTGTCAACAACCTGGACCCCTTCGCTCTCATCATCTTCATTCCCATCTGTGACGCCTTCCTGTACCCCGGTCTCCGCAAGATGGGCTTCCAGTTCACTGCCATCAAGAAGATCACCGTTGGTTTCCTGCTCGCTGCCCTGGCCATGGTCTGGTCCGCCGTGATCCAGCACTACATCTACCGGGACTCTCCCTGTGGCTACAATGCCAACAGCTGTGTGTCTGACAACGGTGCCGTCATCCCCGCCCCTATCAACGTGTGGGCCCAGACCGGCGCCTACGTGCTCATCGCTTTGTCCGAGATCTTTGCCTCCATTACCTCTCTCGAGTATGCCTACTCTAAGGCCCCCCGCAACATGCGTTCCCTGATCCAGGCCATCTCCCTCTTCACCAACGCCATCTCCGCCGCCATCGCCGAGGCCCTGAACCCGCTCTCCAGCGATCCCCTGCTCGTCTGGAACTACGGTGTCTTCGCCGTCATCTCCGGTGTTGGTGGTCTGCTGTTCATCATTCAGTTCTGGAGCCTGGACAAGGAGGAAGATGAGCTGAACAACCTGCCCGAGGGTCGTGTTGAGGCTGATGAGAAGAGCACCCAGGGTATCCTGGAGGCTGCTGAGATTGGTCCCGTCCGGGGCTAAACGAGACGGACAACAAACAAGTTGGGGTCTCGAAATGTTTTGATTATCTTTTTTTTCATTTTCTTGAGTTTTGGGGGTTTGTGCCGGAGTCCGCTCTGGACGCGGCTCATGATGTCCATGCTGATGTTCCAATACGACGGGATGCTTTAATGATTTGGTTTTAATATCATCTACTAAACTCATACCTCCTCGTCCTCGTATAAATATTTATCGTATAGTAGACTATTTCCGATATGAGTTGCTCTACAAGGTGGAGGTGATCCGATCTCCTCATTTTGGGCATGAATCTGGCCGCGAAATCTGGTTAGGAGGGAGTCGCCGGTCTGAAGCACAATGAAACAAAAGAATCTCAAAATATGCAACTATCCCGTTGTTTGTTTGCAATCCCTAACCACTGCCACTTCCCGACATGGAGACTTGCATTCAATTTGACGGAAATGTCCGGCAGTCTGAAAGTTAATGGTGCATTCAATGATCCCCCTTCTCTTAGATATATACTACATGAAGCCCCCCAAGCTCCTTCCCCGGGGTAAAAAAATCCTCCATCTCTCAAACCACTCCTCTCTGGTATTAAAACTCCTTCCCCAAGAGAGTACTGTATATATACATTGTCTTCCCGAATTTCCAAGGCTAAGGGAATGCGCCCAGGGGCAAGGTCAGTGGGATCCTTGGCGATCAACATCTCTATGACCACCCGCTTGGATTCAGTCCAGGAAACTGGAGCCAATTTGGAATCAACCTTTCGACCCTTCCAACTGTTCCAATTCGCAACCACCAAGTCATGATTCCACTACCTACCATGTCGGGGTTACAGTGTCTCGTCATCTCGAGAGAGGAGACCTTCACGAATTATATTGACGTAACCTTGCTCTGGTGTGCAACCTCTGCCGATCCTGAGGTTCTTGCCTGTACAGCGGAAGCGGTATCGTCGTCCTCTGAAGCAGTCTTTGCAAAGCACTGCATCGATGTTTTTGCGGAAGTCTTTGAGGAATAAACAGAAATTTTCGTCGCCGCTGAGGGCATTATAATACCATTCTGCCTGGAGTCAGTCCCTCAAAAGGGAGACGTCACAACCTCCCACCCGCCTTCGAGATTGTCTTTGCGGATCTCGACACTATTCGGGATCGTGCCTACGTTGAGGATATGTGTTTCTTGCAAGACATTCTTCCTATCATGGGCTAATTGCTATTTTGACGTCTCCCTTTTAGGGGGCTGTCTCCAAGCAGACGGGTAGTAGAATGAATGCTCTGGGAAGTGATGAAAATGTTTGTTTACTCCTGAAAGAGTTCCGGAAAAACGTCGATGGAGTGCTTGGCAAAACAGGTTTCCAAGGGCGACGATCCCTTTATTCGCTGCCAGTCGTGTTCCCCGTGGTATACGGAGACGGCCATTCCCTCGCGGGCCGTAACCACCATGCCTTGGTGGACGCCTAGCAATTCGCTCAGCCACTCCTTTGGGGCTTTCAGAGGTCCAGGAATAGCTCTGATGGTAGAACTATTCCTGAACCTGTGCAAGCCCGAAGGAGCGGCTGAATTGCTAGGCGTCCACCGAGGCATGGTGGTTTCCACTGCTGCGTTTATGCAGCGCCTGGCACCAGACAACTCCCTCGCCAAGTTTCATCACCTCATTTGCTTGGCGATGCGCTGGCTTCTTTTGGATTATTTATGCACGTGGCGTTTTCCGACACTCTGACGTGTCTCGGCTGGCGGGAATCTCCCTGCGTTATCTGCGGTGAGGGCCAGGTGAAAGTGCATGCCTCTACAAAATAAATTCTATCCTCATCGTCCCTCCTCATCGTCCATCCTCGTCATCCTGCCGAGCTGTAAGTCGCCTGTCCCTGATAATTCCTTATCTCCCTCGCTCACGACTTTCTCCGAAAAAGTACAACAAGGGAGCCCGGATATTTCTTTCTCACCTCCAGCAGCTCCTGGATATCTCATTTGCGAGAAGTAGTGAAAGCTAAATCTCGCAAAATGGCTCCATGTACTCGTCGACGGAGGGTCATCCGGCTTCGAGTGGTTTATTACTGTCATCAGAGGATACCTATATACAAGCACCGAGGCCAAACTCTACCTCCTCAACGTCCAAACGTCCAAGAATCATGATCAGCGTCAAAAGATCGGGGTCACCAAGCTGAGAGAAAGACGCGATCGGCCAATGGCTGTGGCATATCCAGCGAGCCAAACTATGATCATGGCTGTTCAAGTGATGTTACCACGATCCACATGCTTACTGCATTCTGCACCCTACACTTGATCCACTCTCACCATTCTATAAGTTTTGGTCGGTTACACTTGTCTATTTTGGACTCCTTACCCTGTGCAATTGCTTACCCTCTTTAGTGACAGTCCGCTATCATGGAATCTCGTGCGTCCTTCCCTTGGCTCCGTAAGCACCACCGATTCAAGGAGAAGTGGAGTGGGTTACACACCAAATCGAGATGAAAAATAACCTGGTATCTCTGCCATCCCTTTCTATCTATGAAGTATGTGAATTTACTGGGATTCCCATGACCGGCCCTGACGGTGCCCCAGTCCTAAAGGTCGGTAGGAGGGCATTACTTTGATCATACGCATTTCACTGGCATTAGGATTGGGTTACAAGATAGTAAAGTGATTACTGTATTCGTATTGAATTCTTTATTCTATCAGAAATCGAGATACCTTGGTTGATTCATTTTCTTTGTCGCTGTATTTCTGTCGAGTAGGCTTCTTGAGACCAGAAAAGAATCTTATAGGAGCATGGACAAACTGCGGCGGTCAAGCAAGAAAACACTAAGAAGACGCCTCATTCAATCATTATTACTCCGTAGAATCAGCACATTGAACCCCACGGAAGTGCTTCGGAAGTGCCCTCCTTCCACCGTGCATAACTTCCAGAATAATCATAATCCACAATGGGCGCCCAATCTCCACAGTTCGCGCTAAGCCCACTAACTCAGTGAACTAACTCCTCCAGAAGTTCAGCCCCTCAGCCCAAACAGCCGGGCTACCCGGCAAATCACAGCCACTTTGCTGCATCGAGGCAAAGCTCGCGCCCCCAGGAGCACTTGGATGACTTGGGTGACGTGCATCAATCGGGTAAGGTCCGGACTTTCAGCCACGACCCATTTCCAGCAGATCCAATAATAATGGCTGCGAGGGAAATTCCGCTCCCTGGTCGGGGGACCCGTGAAGCGGGTACAGTACTGGATTTTGGATGTCTACAGGCTCTGGGGTATGCCCTATACATAATTCGTTTGCGATGTGTGGTTCCAACTAGTGTTCACCATTTGGCCGAACAGCTACATACAGGAATGGCTCGGGCGATATAGTAGTAGGTATATCTTCCCATTGTGATTACTGACTATCGTGGCTCAGGCTCACCTCAGCTCAGCCCTGCAGGGACGA
This sequence comes from Penicillium sp. PF1803, assembly GCA_023626575.1. Taxonomy (NCBI): domain Eukaryota; kingdom Fungi; phylum Ascomycota; class Eurotiomycetes; order Eurotiales; family Aspergillaceae; genus Penicillium; species Penicillium sp. PF1803. The sequence goes on from JAMAGZ010000007.1 coordinate 438,220, forward strand.
GATGCCAAAATAAGATCAATCCGACCGTAACTATTGCCTGAGATGGAAATATGCCCAGTTATGCAATTCAATACACCGCTACTAAGGGAAGTTTGGGGTCCGAAAGGGTTTGACATCACCAGCTCCACCAGCAATACATCCACTTGCTGCGCCATGATTAGCGGTTCCCCGGGAACCATTTTCAATTCCAATCTGATCCATTTTCAATGATGCCAAGATACAAAATCATGAGACCCCAACGAGTCCAGGATTGAGGATTCTAGGGAGTCCAGAACCCTAAGGGAGTCGGGCCTTGGCTAAGCTCCCGGCGTCCCCGGCCTGCATAAATAACAATCCAGACTCCCCCTCGCTGGGCTGCCTACGTATCCTCCGGACCGTCACTTTGCTCCCTGTCAATCTCTTCCAACTTTTTGAAGGTCGAGGTTGTCAAGACATCATGAAAGTCGCTGGAATAATCTCCAGTCTCGCGCTGGCCATCTCTGGTACGTGGTGGTTGTTGCCCTCGGTCGGGCCTTGGCCCTTGGCCCTTGGACCTCCTGCGGTCCTGCAAGGTCCCGATGACCTCGCCAGTTTGTGCGATCACAAGTCATTTGCTAAACATTCCGGTAATTGAATAGGTGCCATCGCAGCCCCAGATGCTATTGACCCCGACGAGTTCTCGCTGGCTCTGGCTGGCCGAGCTCTGCCAAATGCACCGGATGGATATACCCCGACCAGTGTGAGCTGCCCAGCCAGTCGCCCGACGGTGCGCAGTGCTGCCAAGCTGTCTCCAAATGAGACGTCATGGCTGGACACTCGTCGCAGTAAGAGTTTGTCCGCTATGAAGGATTTCTTCGGCCATGTCAAGGTTGGCGACTTCGATGTGACCTCATATCTGAACCAGCATGCGAGCAATTCCTCCAATCTGCCCAACATCGGTATTGCCGTGTCGGGTGGTGGCTACCGCGCGTTGATGAACGGTGCTGGTGCTCTCAAGGCCTTTGATATCCGCACTAACAATGCAACAACCAGTGGTCACTTGGGTGGTTTGCTTCAGTCGGCTACTTATCTCTCGGGTCTGAGTGGTGGTAGCTGGCTGCTGGGATCAATCTATATCAACAACTTCACCACCGTCTCGTCGCTGCAGACATATACGAATGGTGCGGTATGGCAGTTTGGCAACTCCATCCTTGAGGGCCCGGATACCGGTGGTGTTCAGATCTTGGACTCGGCCAGCTACTACAAGGACCTGGCTACCGCTGTCGAGGGAAAGAAGACTGCTGGCTTTGACACTTCGATCACCGATATCTGGTATTTAATAACCCAATCAAATCCAAAACATTCGCGCCATTGTTGCTAACCGTGTGATTGCAGGGGCCGAGCTCTTTCCTATCAAATGTTCAATGCAAGCAATGGAGGTATTGACTATACCTGGTCATCTATTGCCGAGACCCAGGACTTCATCAATGGCAACTACCCCCTGCCTCTCGTTGTTGCAGACGGTCGTAACCCCGGCGAGCAGGTGGTTGGCAGCAACTCGACTGTGTATGAGTTCAATCCCTGGGAGTTTGGTACCTGGGATCCGACCATTTTCGGCTTCGTTCCTCTGAAATACCTCGGTTCCAAGTTCGTGGGCGGCTCCCTCCCCAGCAACGAGAGCTGTATCGGCGGTTTCGATAGTGCCGGCTTCGTGATTGGAACTTCATCCTCTCTGTTCAACCAGTTTCTCCTCCAACTCAACACCACCTCGTTGCCCACCTTCGTGAAGAACATCTTCACCGATATCCTCGAAAAGCTAGACAAGGCCGACAACGATATTGCGGTCTATGACCCAAACCCATTCTACCAATACAACAACCATTCCTCCCCGTATGCCTCGCAAACCGCCCTCGACGTCGTCGACGGCGGTGAAGACCTGCAAAACGTCCCTCTCCACCCTCTCATCCAACCTGAGCGCCACGTCGACGTGATCTTCGCCGTCGACTCCTCCGCCGACACAACCTATAACTGGCCCAACGGCACAGCCCTAGTAGCCACCTACGAGCGCAGCCTCAACAGTACCGGCATCGGCAACGGTACCGCATTCCCAGCGATCCCAGACCAAAACACATTCGTCAACCTCGGCCTGAATACACGGCCGACCTTCTTCGGCTGCAACAGCTCTAACCTCACCGGCCCGGCACCGCTGGTCGTCTACGTTCCCAACTACCCTTACTCGGCCCTATCCAACGTCTCCACCTTTACACTTTCTTACAACGACACACAGCGTGACGATATCATCCTCAACGGGTACGAGGTCGCCACCATGGCTAATAGCACCCGCGACGGGAACTGGACTGCCTGCGTGGGCTGTGCTATTCTCGCCCGCTCCTTTGAGCGCACGGGCACTACACTCCCGAGTATCTGTACCCAGTGTTTCTCGAATTACTGCTGGGATGGAACTGTTAACTCGACTAAGCCTAATGAATTTGAGCCTACAGCTTTGTTGGGGGTTAAGTCGAGCGGAGCGGGTGGTTTGATACCGACTCTATTGTCGGCTGTTGTGGCTACTAGTGTGGTATTGCTGGCGTTGGCGTAGTCTATGTATAGGGTGGATATTGACGTATTTTTGTGTTTTGTGTTTTGGGTTGGGGTTTTTGGCGCTTTCATGCGGGCTTTCATGATGTTACTGGAGGCCATTATGACCATTCTCTTTTTTTCTTTTGATTCTAAAACACGGGTTGTATTTTACTCGGAGTAGTTCAGTATCAAAAATTCACAAATCCCGATTTGATATTTTGGATATATAGATCGACATGTATGACCAGACAAATCGGAGATAGGTAATCCGAGATAAGATCGGATTCCAATGGCTGTCCTATGGACGGGCGGGGACCTTCAGAGGCGACTGTTCATTTGCAACGACTACCTTCGTGGCTAAATATAGATCTTGGCCGAGTAGCAAGGATACATGATGTGCTAACTGTGGATTTAACGAACTCGTTTCTTGATATTGTGTCCAATCTACATAGAAGCAAGTCTTTAGAGGGATGAACGTGTTGGTTGGAGATGAGTGCTAAAGTCTAGACTATATCTCATCCGATGTCATTTCTTAGGCTATGCATCACCAGTGACTAGCTGTTCACTTCCTTAGATCGTCATCAGCCCCTCGACAAGGTCACACGATTATTCATAGCGCGAATGACGTGGGACCTATAGGAAAGAAGTTTAGAAAAATAGTTAGAAAGAGGTCTGGAAAGAGGTCTAGAAAGATGGTTCGAAAGGTGATGCATTTGCTTCATACGTTAAGAGGTTTAGGAATATATAGGATCACCTTAGAACGATTGACAAAATTTCATTCAGAAAGATCTGTCACTAATTTATAGACACGCAATGAAGAAACATCGAGTTGTAGTCCGGTGAACCTAGACTTCCTAGACCAATCCAAGCGGCATCGATTCCTAAACAGACAACCCTCTCTCAGAAAAACCTGTCTATTGCCATGGGTGTCTTTACCCAATTCCCAAGAGCCAAATGCAAATGAACCATATCTGCAAAATAAGGAGACTGGAAAAAAAGAGGGGGGGAAGGGATAATCCAAGGCTTGTAAAACCCCGAATGAAGCTTCAAAATACATAATACACAGGAGAAATCAAGACAAAAGGAGGATCAAGAGCCCATCACAAAGAGAATTCGTCAAGGCGGCACGGCCCGTGCCAGAACACGGATATTATCCACAAAGCCCTTTACCAATTCCTCGTACTGATTCGACGGATCCCCAGACATGGCAAGATTGCCTTGGCGTCGGATTTCCGCGGCAGAGACTTCAACCTCGAGCTCGTGCTCGAAATCATTTTTCGTCGGCGCCTGTTTACAAAGGTCAGAAGATCGTTTCATAGTTACACAGGTGGCTCAGAAAGGGGAATATGCGGGGAAACTCACCTCGACCGTAGCCACTTGTGTCAGGTCGATTTGGTAGGCTAAGTGTCGGTAGCTCATGCGATCTTTGTTGCGCTCGCCGCGGCCGCCCTTGGAGGCGTCTACCATGGGTAGTGTGGTGACGTCGCCATCGTACTCCATTTCGAGGTTGACAGAGACACGCCAATCGACATGTGTGCGGGGACTGTACACATCGATGTCGGCGACGCGACATTTGACAATCTTTGCGAGGACTTCGCCGGTCTTTGCATCGGTGGTCACACGGACTTTGGGTTTGTGTCGAGGGTTGAGATTTTGCCGAATCACGGGTGGGAGTTCCTGGGGCGAGACCTCGTAGAATGTATCGCGCTCCTTTTTATGCGCATAGGAGATTCGAATGCGAGATGAATTGCTGGCCATGGACGCTTTGACTTGCTCGTTCAAAAAGTTGTTCATAGCCTGATGTTGCTCCTAAAAATTCTCAGAGTCAGTTCCGCTCGGCAATGCGAATCTACCGGGATATAATTTTTACTAACCACACTCATGCTGCTTTCAAATGAGGTGCGCAGCCGAGACTCTCGGTTGATGACACTTTCAGTGAGAACTGGCAGGACCAGCCTCTCTCTGCGATCCTGGTCCACCAAACGACCGAGCTTTGCTTCCACTTCAATAATGGCACCTTGTCCTGCAGCCGCCGAACCCGCTACGCCGACTGCCACGTCGGTCCTCACCACCACATGCTGGAAGAGGAAGTCACAAAGTTGTTTAGTGGTTTCCTCAAATGGGATGAATCCTGTGATTGAAGGCTCCCACGGACCAAGCGAGCCTTCTTGCTGCACGCGACGAGCAGCAGGAGCAACAGGAGCAACAGGAGCAACAGGGGCAACAGGGGCAACAGGGGCAACAGGAGCAACAGGGGCAACAGGAGCAACGGCAGGAGGCGGCGGCGGAGGGCCATTCGCGCTGGGCGGGGGTACTGCTGGTCCAGGTGTCCGAGCAGTGCGTGTTGTCGTCGTTGTAGACCCAGCAGTCGATGCCAAGGATTGCCTGCGAGAGGCCCACGGTTCCTGGCCTGACGCTCGTGCATGTTTTGGAATTGGTGGCTGCGGGTTCGGAATCGCGGGACACCTGCCCTTGGTACGAACTGAGCGTTGAGCATAGATCGGAGGTTCATTATACCGCCTCCGCTTGGGTTTGGGTTGCTGAATTTCGGTGCGATCCGCGGGTTCTTGGTCTACTTCCATTTTCAAGGGGTGCGAACCACTTCTCGAGGCTGAGGGGGAGCTGGTAATCTGTGGGTGAGTGGTGGCAACAGGCGAGCCGCGTGAATCTGATCCTGGCGCCGAGGGGAATGCTGCTGTGGGGCTTTCGTTCCACTTTCGATCTTCGGATGAGCGAAGAGGAGCTGCGCCGGCGATATCAGATGTAGTTGCAGTGCTGTTTTGCCGAGAGGCCTTCGGACTCGCGATCTCGGAGGGCTCTTGCTTCACACCGGTGGGGGGAAAGTGAGGGGCCGACTCAGAGTGACGAGAGGAAGGTGAGATCTGTCGTGAAGTTGAGGGAGATTGTGTCTGCTTCGTGCTCCGTCCCTGAGCTTCATGCACGGCGTACGGACTAGAGAAATTGTTGTGCGGAGAGTCGCGACCGGAGGACCGTGGGCGCGCGGAGGAAGGCGACTGACGAGAGGAGATGGCAGGAGGTGGGCCTAGGGGAGTTCCTGGAACTGAACGATGTGTGGATGGAGAGAATTGATGAGAGGGAGGAGGTTGTGAGGCGGACGGGGGGCTATCTCGAGGGCGGAAGGTTTCACCCGCGCCAAGCGGGTTCGTCATCACCGATTGCAGCGAGTTTGACCGTTGTTGCGCAAAATAAGACTGCTGGTCCGCATGTTGAGGCCCTGCACTCACGGGTTGCTGCGGTGTGTACGGGGAGGCTTGGGGATGCGAATTGTAGGCCGACGTGCCGTATGGATCACGCGCACCGGAACCGTATGGGGTCGACACTTGCTGTGGGCTTTGGCTTGGATGCGATTGTACAGCTGTATTCAACGGCGGCGGTGCTGGGGCGAACTGCTGCTGGTAGGGCGACTGGGCAGGACCGAATGACGATGATCGACCGGGCGAGGCGTGCTGGGCGTGTTGAGCGTGTTGCAAGGGCTGAGAGGCTCGGCTCGAATAGTCGGCGTACTGCTGCTGCTGAGCCTGCTGTTGCGCCTGCTGCTGACGAGATGAATCAGATGGCGCACTGGATGATTGACTGGCTTGCGAAGCCTTGGACGCCCCGCCGCCGTCGGTGTTCATGATCGTGCGCAAATCCATCGCGACAGCTTGCCCACTTTTTTTTCGGGTCGGGACCACCACCACGATCACCAGCGCGAGCACCTAGAGTATGATGGAGAAAGACACGCAACTGGCGATCGCGACATCCAGACCGTGGAGGGGTCGCGATGCTGGCGGGAGAAATGGACAATGACTGAGGGACAAAGAAGGAAGGAGAAGTTCTCGGGATGGCGCGAATCAGGGAGCTTGGGAGGATCATCGCCGCTTCGGGGAAGGGGGCCAGCAAAAGAGGCCACGATTACGAACTACGAAGGGAAGATATGGGAAATCTGAGAAGGGTCAAATGAATGGCGATAGAGAGAGAGATGAATAGGTTTCTATCAGATACGTGGCGCTTCAAGCTCTATCCGATCTATTGCACCCTCGATGCTCAACACTATCGAAGCTCAATCCCAAAAGGGGAGAGCTAGTGCAAGCTCCCAGAGCTATTTGCGATCCATCGGCTCTGATAGTTTCCCAAATGCGTTGTGCACCCTCAAAAGTGGAATTATCTATGCCAGCTGAACAGGATTGAACATGCATTTCATCTGATTACGAGCATCCAATGAATGGGGTCTTAGACTTGGAGATGTGAATTTTGTCGTCGCAAAAAAAAAAAGGCCAAGTGGAATTTCAAGAGACAGTCACGTGGTACTGATGACTCAGCGAGCAGTCTCGAGTCACCTGATTTGATGTACCATCATCAACTGGAGTATCCTAGAGAATCCTAAGATCCAGGTTTATGCCAAGTATACCAATATTGAAGAGTGCCAACAAGACAAGTGATCATGTTGGATTCGATTCTGTTATGGTGTCACAATTGGGAGTTGTAGTTCATCGAGTGTGCTCCTGATATTGATCGTTCCGCTGTCTGACAGTATACCAGGACCCCGATCGAGCACCCGTTGCCGTTCAGTACGACTTTGTTCATGGATAATCCCAATGAGACAGCTGTAGATTAGATATGAGATACTATAGCATGGTTCACATCCTTGATAGTGGATTATTGATTTTGTATTGTGAAATAGAGTACTACTCCCCGAAACCTAGGCAAAAGTCCATCTACCGCAATGGGGCATTAGATCAACGGTGTCGTCCTCCTCTTCTCTACCCACTTCCTGACTCTCCCAGTTACTCAGGCCTTTTCTCTCTCTCTCTCTCTCTCTCTCTCTCTCTCTCTCTCTCTCTCTCCCCGGCCATATACCATTGTTGCTCACAGCGTTATTGTGTTTGCAATTGGCCTGCCAAGAAGACGACCCTCAATTTAAGAAAACGCCTATCCCGGTGACGTATTATTCCGGGGCTTCGAGGCATTTTCGACCGCGTTCTGGCTCATTTGACTTCGACAACTACCACATACACACCACCACTGCCTTTAACACAACCCCAAGCTGCAATCACACGAGGCTATACCATAGTCTTAAGTAAAGCTTATTCACCCACTGAACATACCGTATTCACGTCCAATTTCAATGTGCGACTCGATTTAACAGCCTCCAGTGCTAGGCCCCCGCCGCACCGCTCCCTCCTCTGAACTCCTCGAACCCTCAACACCATGGCTCCACCACTCCAAGATCGAGCCACGACATCGGCTTCGGATATCCCCCTCGCTGACCTCGAAGCCGGACCTCGAGCAAACTCAAACTTCACTGGCACCTCTCGCTGGAACGAATTCTCCCAATTCCACCCGTCCAATATCCTCGCGAACCCCAATGGGCTGGCCCCGAAGGTGTCGCAGGAAGATTGGTTGGCCTATACCGAAGAGTTAGGGCATAGATTGACGGTCGCATTGACCCCAAGCTTCCTACAACAATATGTCGGTGGCGGCGCAACCCAACCCACCAAATTGCATGCTATCGCGGCACTCGACGGACTCCGCGGTTGGGCCTGTCTGCTGGTCTTCAACTTCCACTTCCTCTTCACATATACCTGGAAGGTTGCAATCGGGTGGGGGTTTGCAGGCGAGAATTTTGGAATCCACCAGCTACCAATCTTGCACATGTTAATCTCGGGCCATATCATGGTGGCTATCTTCTTCGTCATCTCCGGCTATGTTCTCTCCTACAAGCCCTTGAAAACCATTCGATCCCGGTCATTCGAGGAGACTTTTACCGTTTTGGCCTCATCGACCTTTCGACGAGCACTTCGCCTCTATATCCCTTCCATCGTTGGTCTTGCATGTGTCTTTGTGGCTGTCCGGCTTGGCCTGTACAACTACTCCTGGGGGGTCATTAAGGAGGGCCATACCATTGTCGGCACGAATGAGCAACACCCACCCATCTACCGGTCTGTCATCAAGCAGTTCTGGGACTTTTATTATACAATCGCCCACCTGCTCAATCCGTTCGATTGGGGTCTCTATTACAACAACTACAACCCGCACCTATGGACCATCCCTGTCGAGTTTCGGTGTTCACTCGTGCTCTTCATCACGACGCTGGCTACCTCTCGCCTGAAGTCGGTCATCCGAATGCCCCTTGTGGCCAGTCTCGTTTGGTTTTGCATGCGTTATGGTCGATGGGATGTCGTTCTCTTCTTGTGCGGCATGTTGATGGCCGAGATTGATCTCATCAATGGAACATGGGAGCGCCCTGGGAATTCAGCAGCCAGGGATGATAGAACCCACATCCGCTTTCACCCTGGCGGCAAGATCATGGCTACGGTCTCCCGTCGACGCTTATGGATCGCAATTTTTGTCCTGGGCCTTTACATTGGGTCAACCCCAAATCTCGGATTCAAGTGGACGCCCGGTTACATGTGGCTTTGGAAGATTACCCCGTGCACGTATCCCGAGCCACACCGATTCCCGCAGACCATCGGCGCAGCTTTGATCGTCTTCAGCATTAATCACTCCCCCGACATCCAGAAACTCTTCACCAATCGGTTGTCTCAATATCTGGGCAAGATCTCATTTGCTTTTTATATTGTCCACGGTCCTATTCTGCACTCCCTCGGCTACTCGATTATGCCTAGTATCTGGGCTATGACAGGCAAGGAAACCAATTCCCAGTACTGCCTCGGCTTCTTGATTGGCTGGTCGATCTGTCTCCCGATTTCCATCTGGGCAGGCGATGTCTTCTGGCGAGCCGTCGACATGCCTAGTGTAAAATTTGCACGCTGGATTGAGACCCAAGTCATTGCGAAAGGCTCACCAGCGACTGGAACGCCGAGCTTATCGGATCCTAGAGCACAGACCCCCAGGAACCAGTGAATTCGAGTTTGTGAACTTCACGTTATCCTTTCCCCTGGGAATGACATTCTTGCGAGTAGATGCCTTTCTTGTACTTCCTACCTTTTGGTTTTTATGCTTTGATACCAACTCGCTGGACGATTTCATCCTTTACTAGCCTTTGCAAGTATAGACAGCAATACTCATGTCAATAGAAGAATCAAGACGTAATTTCGGCCTACAGTAAAACACCCCTTTATTAAACCAAAACCACCCTCATCAAGCTACGATCAGATGAAATAGACACATACTTTACAGAAGAAAAAGGTGCACCACGGCCAATATGACCAATATTTCAATGTATCGTATCGTTCATTCATTCACTCGTACCAATATCAAAAGTAGTTCCAGATGCTACTATCCACCACCTTGCAAACCGTGGTCAAGGAACCCCACGAAAAGACTTGAGTAGGAACGGGGGTAGGTAGCCGAACTCGGTCGGCCGTCCATCTGCCTGATGCACAATATGTTGGAGAGCGAGGGGGGTGGGGCAAAATAGACAAATCCACCGATCTAGCAAGCAGGGAATATGGGAGACGGGATGAAAAAGTGGAGCAAGATTGATGGTTGATCGGGGCCCAGATCAAACCGTCTAATGCAGTCAAATCAGGCATGACAAAAACGGGGTGAAAACGGAGGATCCTCGCTCGCAAGATAGAAACTTGAACAAAAGGAGAGAAACGGCATGGCAAGAACAGAATGCAAATAAAAGACATGCCCCCCACCCTCATATGCTTTCTTTTTAGGTCCTTCCTGTCCTGTCCTATAATGAGACACCCCATATCCCTCGGCCACCGCAGACGCCGAGCCATTCGCGGGGTTGGCCGGAGTGGTTTGGTCCGCCCTGTGGGGACCAGCTGATATTTGAGACTTCGTAGTCACATTGCCATGCAGCAGCGGGACCGCGCTCGGAGGTTGTGGCTTGAGCGGGAGCGCCAGGAGCCTGAGGTTGGGATAAGGGCACGGCGTTATGTTGGTTAATGAGATCCCAGATCAATACAAGGCTGTCGTCACCTCCAGAGGCAAGGACACCACGTCGGTTTGGAGACCATTCGACGCAGTTCAGGGAGGCGGAGTGGCCCTTGAGCTCGAGAAGGGCTTGGCCAGGTTGCCGCACGTCAAGTACACGAACGATATTCGAGTCCTGAGAGAATGTAGCCAGAAGGTGGGCGTCGTGAGGGGAGGCTGTTGCAAGGTTAGTGAACCGCTCCCGATCGGGATAGAAGGTGGGTAATTATATCCATACCAGCAATTCTCAACAATGGCGGAGGCCAGAGGCCCGACTGTGATGGACCGGACGGGCTGGAGTTACCAGGGCTCATCACCGCTGTTGATGTTGTTAGTATCTATTCCCACATCAGTACCATCATATCACCAGGAAGACTTACGCTTCTCAGTTTTTTCTGATGGCTCGTAAATGATAGTGCTATGCTCCAGGCTTCGCAAGTCAAACATGCGCACACTTCCATCCGCCCCACAGCTGACAAAAACATCCACGCTGTTTGCACAAAAGCGAACATCATAGACTTCCTTATCGTGAGCGATGAGTTGAGTCTTTGCCGTCAGGGTCGGAATATCCCAAATTGTGCAAGTTGTGTCAATGCTGGACGTAATGATAAGACTCGGAGAGATAGTGTTCCAATCGAGCGAGGTGATAGGAGCAGTATGTTCAGGAGATTTAGAGTTAGATAAGAGCGCCAATGGAGAGAGCTTAGCAGGGGGAGCGTCTCTCGGATTGGAGGGCCGTGTGATCGAGTTCGAGCTCTGCAAGGGTTGAGTATTCGGAAGGGACCACAACCGCAGATGATCGCCCGAGGTTGCGAGCAAATCAGTCGACTGCTTTTGGGATGATGGAGGTTCCCAAAGAATGCGGGTAACGGGATAAGAGTGTGTGGCCTCAGCGGTCTTGACATAGTCCAGCTTAATCTCCCCCGCTGCGGCGTCTGGGGTATCCGGATCGGGTTGCGTCCAGTGTGTATCGATGATTTGGATCTGGAAAGGTGGTCAGCATGAACCATGCAAAAGGATGCAAGGTAGTCTAACATAATTGTGGTTGTCCTCTAGATAGCTTCCAAGAGCCAACTTGCCCCCAAACGAGCTTGAGCTTCCTGAGATTGGCCATTTACACCAATCGACGGCATAGATGGGCCACGGTGCCACGTAGTTGCTGTTTGTGGGGATTTGAGTATCTCCATTGTAAGGGAGCGACCCAGGGCTCATCAGAGATTCACCCAGAAGATGATCACCCGGGAGCCGAATGTCTGCCAGCCCGAGCGGGGAGTACTTGGAACCCTGCGGGGTGTGTGGCGGGAACCCAGCACCAGGCGAAGCGGGATACTTGGATGCTTCCGATGCCCCGTGTTGCTTGTACATGGGGGATTGATCAAAGCCCGCAGGGCTGGACCGTGAATGGCCGTGGGAGTTGATCATACTTGTGCGATGGCTGGACTGTTGTGGTGTCGACTGCGGCAAGGTGGGAATCACGGACGGAGCTGTGTTGACCGAAACAGCAGGCGGGCGATGCTGACCTCCGGGGGTCAGCGATCCAGGCAGAGTAGCGCCGGTGTGCCCCCCAGCGCTTCCACTGGTCGCATACTGCATGGCGGCGGCACTGGAGTGGACGTTGATCGCGGGGACTTGGGTCGAAGCGCCCGCGTCGGGCGTCGTGGGGTAGTCGTGGGATGCCGGCTGACGAGAGGCAAGATTGGGATTGATCAGCCCCGTCGAGGGGATATGCAATTCCTCTGGCTGACGCCCGAATACGGCCGACCGTCGATGAGAGTCGAAGGACTGTACGGGATTCGACATGGTGCGGAGGTGCCAACCGAGCTGGCTGGGGTCTAGGGAGAGAAGGGTCGGGGGTGTCTCCGTAAGCTCCACTCCCCCTAAAGACGAGAACAACGAGTGGGAGAGGGGCTCCGAATTGAAAAGCGGATGAGCTGCGATCGAGCTCTGGACTTTTTGAGACAGACGAGGACAGCGATTCAAGTCCAGCTGGGAGTTTCGAAGTAGGCGCAGCTTCGCAAGTCGAAGGCAGCTGGTGCCGCGCTGACTCAGCTAACCCCGGCCTCGGGCAGATCTGGTGGAGTACATCGAATCGTGGCCCATGATGCTAATTTCTACCTGGGGAATATTTGTGAATCGCCTATTATGTGAACATGATCTATTGATACCCTAATAACAACAGAGCTATCCCCATGGAATCCTATCTCCTAGCAAGAATCCAAGCATCACACACCTGCATCCAACGGACAGCTAGTCCAGCCTGACATCCAACCATCCTGCCCAGGCCCCGAGGGCCAGATGCTGTGAAAAATATTCTGAAGTCGATTAGACACGTAACAGTCTTCTTCATGCGGTAATTCTGCCTGTCGCCAAATTTCACGTGCCTTCGCCCCGATGTCAATCACAATTGGCGACCCAGGGTTGTGTGGATTGTACTCTCTTGTCACCAAGAATGACCGGGACAAGCAACCAAGAAGATACTGCTCGCCACGAACGAAAAATTTATGTCCAAAGAATGACACACGCAGATCTCTGAGGCGGCAGCGATTCTTGGTATTGCTGGATGATATGAGGTCCCAAATCCCGAGAGCGAGTTTCTCGTCCGTTGCAGCATTGAGGAAGGCCTCTTGAAGCACAGACTCCTCAGTATTTAAGATTCGCTGCACTGGAATCCGCCGGGGGTCATAATGGAGATCCAGAACTAGACTGTGCAGATTAGCAAATTGACTGAGAGCTGTGTACGTCTCGCATTCTTTTCGACTGCCTTTTGATCTTCTGACCGGGAGACGGAGTTCTTCCAAGTTTGGACAAGTCTGCACCATATGACTGATATCGGAAGCATTCATCTCGGGATACCTATAACCACCGTCGGGGCCTCCGCCCATATATGGGCCTCTGATTGATGGTTCTAGGATGAGTCCCCTCAATGATGGTCCATGACGTTCTAATATTCTTTCCAGACTTGACACGGTCCGAAGAGGGCTGATCTGGAGAAATTTGAGAGGTGAAAATGCTCGGATGGCGGCGACAGAATTCTCGTCATCATCGGGGGTATCTGTCAAGGGAAAAAAACAAGGGGAGTGGTTTGACGAAGAGTCGCTCTAGGCTAGGAAATAGCCCTGCCACTTCAAGTAGGTCAGCTGGGTTGTAAAAGCCTTCGATCTGTAGGGAACGAAGTTGAGATAGATTCGCAACATTCGCGAACATTTTGGCAAAAAGCCCCCCACTGGGTATGAATAAATCGAAATTGACTCTAACGCAGATAGTGATTGAGGAGCAGCGGTGGCAGCCAGATCTTGCCATTCTTGCTTGAGGATGGAGAATGGGAATTCACCTTCCCAGTGTTCCGATTCAGACGAGATGATGAGATGCTTCAAATTCGGCGCCGTGAATAGAAAGGGAAGCATCTCATCCAGGTCCCGAGGGTGCGGTACACTATCATCCCCATAGATTAGGGTAACAGCGAGTGCATGCAGACCAGGGAGACGGAGGAAATTGAAATCGATGTTGTAGTTGTCCCATGTGCGCCCGGTCTCCCGTACTTTGGCTTCCAACGTCGGTGCACTATACGCGATCCATTGTCCCCGCCAAATGTTAACCTGACAATTCGGATGGTGCATGGATAGGGCTTCCCGTACGGGCGCGGAAAAGTCATTTTGCATGATAAAATCAAAGCGCCGTAGCTTCTTCAGACGTGCGAGGAGAGTGACTATTGACTCCCAATCCTTTTCCTGGTAATGTGCCTCGCGATTCTCGCAGCCTTCCTTTGTGTGCAACGAGGTGTGATCCACCAAATGAGACTCCAGAAAATTGCCTCTCGTGGTTGGTTCTCTGTGGGGTACCAGTTTGCTTGCCCAGGGCTCCATTCTCCACGCGGATCTGGTGGTTTGCTCGAAACTGATGGTTTACTCGACACAGATCAAGGAAAGTCTCCTAGTGTATTCGAGAGATGGGAGTGCACGGGAATCCTCGGTCAGTGCCAAAACCGCTTTTCGAAGAGTTTTACGGTTTGAGAACATCACATCAAGATCTTTGTAGATCAAGCACCTGCGATTGACTTGACTGAGCGACCTCAGGTTCTCACGCCAACCGTGGCGGTCGTTTCCGAGCTAAGAATCTTTAGTATTCAAACCATAAACCAGCGAGGCGTGGGTAGTGCTCCTACATGGAGACATATTTGCCTCAAGAGTTCCGATGGAGGAAGATCCATTGTTTTGGTTCGTGTTCGACGGTTGTTGCGAGGGACGGCGGGCGACAGCGGCCACCGAGAAAAATAAGGTTAACCGCCCTAGTCTCCGCCTTCCTGTTGCCTCACATATAAGGCTGCCCAATGCTCTGTTCCCGGTGGACGCTATCGTCCGCCGCAGCGAGGTCTTACCACAGTTAGGCAGGCAGCTACTCCACCAGGTACCTAAGTTAACTAGTTAACGAGTTAACGTAACTCCTGCCCGAGCTGCGCACCCCAAAACAGATGGTAATGCGATAAATGACTACTTCATACCTCAACAACCATAGGTTATTTTTACTTGAATATTGGGATATCGGCTTTTCTTAGCATGTGAAATAGCATCCCTTAGTCTCAAGCAGTTTAGACAATTATTTCGATGCTTTACCATAAAATACGGCGTAATTTTGACATGGGGGACATAAATACATATGTCTCCATTAATACTTCCAGCAATTTTCCTATACTTCGCCAGTGGGTTAAAAATACTATCTAGATTATATACTTTTGATATCTTATCATAAATAAATACGGTTGTTGAGATATGAAGTGGTAATTTATCGCATTTACTACATATGTGGTTTAGGGCGCGCAGCTCGACCGGGTGTCTCGATCGGCCGGGAATTACGTTAACGTTGAAGGCCCGCCCAGGCTGACTAAGTGCTACAAAGCGGGGGAACATTCGATTCCTACGTACTCCGAACTGTAGTCTGTACCAGCTCCATCAATTTTAGTGCTTAGGCTTCTCGGATCTTTCGACCTTTTCAACTCTACAAAACATCCATTGGTTTTGCAATTGCGGGACTACCTAAATACATTCTTCTAAATTGGTCCAGCTGAAGCCATCCATTTCTTTTCCTTACTGTCCTGTTGTTTCATGGCATCTCATCCCCCCACATCCCCCGCGGCTCTTTTGCTGCTTCCTCCGCCGCCATCCTTCTCTTTCGGACCAGTGAAGGATGTTTTCGAGAAATCTCTCGCCGAGGTTTTGATGAATCTTGTGAAGGCTCTTAATGGATCTAATTCCATCGCTACCCTTGACATAGTATTGCAAATTCCTGGGCTGCTCTCGCCATCCGCCAGGCCGCAAGCCAAAGTCTTTGCTTCGCTGCAGCACTATCTAACCAGCGTCTATACTCTCATTGGAGCTGTCGCGGCCGCACACAACATTGAATTGGATTCTCCCGGCGGTATTGATTCCCGGGTAGTATTCACTGGGGATTCTTCTTTCAGCCCGTCTACTTCATCTGGTTTGACATTCGGACCTATTGTCGATTTGCAATCTTTAGTGACCTCGGGCCGACGGTGGAACCATGTGTACTACCTCAACGAGGCCGGCAGCAGGCTATTCCAGGAATTTTCTCGCATGCGCGAGGCTCAGAACATTCATGCTGTGATCAACGACCAAGCCATCTCAAATATCTCTAATTGGACTGCTCCGGTGTCTCCTCTACTTCCAGAGGGCCATGAAAGCGTCTCATTTCAGCCCCACTACTCCGTGATTGTCGGCGGCACTTTCGACCATCTTCACTTGGGCCACAAGCTTCTTCTCACCGCGCTGGCGCTCACACTAGAGCCACCAAGTGAAGCTGACCAGGGACGAGAGAGACTTCTGACCGTTGGAGTCACGGGAGATGCGCTCTTGAAGAACAAGAAGTATGCCGAGTTCCTCGAAAGCTGGGATGCTCGCTTCCAGAGCACCGCAGCCTTTCTCCGTGCGATAATGGACTTCTCTCTTGACAATGCACCCCGCGCTGAGCGCACCACGGCACCCGGTCCCAACGGCAACTTTGTGGTGATGAAGATTCAGCCCAATCTGATCTTCAAGTTCGTGGAGATCTGGGATCCCTTTGGACCGACAATCACTGAGGAAAGTCTCACGGCACTGGTCGTCTCCAAGGAGACTGCCTCTGGAGGGGCCGCGGTGAATGATGAGCGGGCCAAGAAAGGATGGAAGAGCCTGGCTATCTTCGAGGTGGACGTGCTTCAGACTGGCGAGGTCACGGACGTTATGGATGCCAATAACTTCGAGTCGAAAATCAGCAGCACGGACATCCGGCGACGACGGATGAACTTGGCCAAGGTATGAGGACAAGACTAGGAAGAGCAGAGGGGAGAAGGCGAGGGGGTTCAAGACGTGGTCCTGATAAGAGGGCCCTGCTCCGAGAAGGAAGGGAATCAGCATGTTGCAGGAGTTGTTCCTGTCCGAAATGTACATATTTTGTTTGCTATGTCTTGCCTCTACTTGCCTTTTGGGCTGACGAGTTTCCTCAAGGACTTCCAACAGGATTCCAACAGGGTTCCCGATCGCTGGCTATTAGTTTGATGCTAGCTCACCATAGCCTATAGTTTAGACCTGGCGATGCGTCTGTCAGACATTATCACCAACACAACAGTTGGACTCTTTTTTTTTTTTTTTCTTCCACTGTGCATTCCACGCCGTTTCGATTTCGGCCAATTTTCCCCCAATCCACAGTCCCAATTGCCCCAAATCTCGTGCCGTGTCCACCAACGCGAGTGCTCGTCACTCTGCAGAAGATGTGACAAGAGGAGCGGGGCCTGCATTGGCCTGTTCTTCATCGACGACTTCCGACCACTCATCCTTCTCAAATCACCGGCACTTTCCCTCCCCCCCCACCATCATCATCCCTCCGCGCTCCCGACGCTGTTATCCAACCACCCATCGTACCCTCCCTCCGTCTTCATCATCCACATCATCCGCATCATCCACTCTCCCTCCCCCCCCCCCTTTAACCCTATCCAACCGACTCGCTGCTTGCCTTTCTCCTGCTGCAGGTTCGCACTGGTTGCGCTGGCAGGCCGCAGCCCCGTTTAATCATGTGATTCGCAACGAGTCCCTCGTCGCCAATGGAACTGTCAAGATCGTGATGCAAAGGCCCGACCGGGAGAGCGCCAAAGCGCGCTAAACAAGGGTCTTGATGATCATCCTGCTCGCGGTGAGGCATCCTGAGGGCGAGAACACTCGCCCTGCGGCCATGGTGAGACAAGGCCTGGAGTTACGACGAGTCCACTCGAGCTTCGATGCTTTGCTTTTTTTTCCCCCAACTTCGGCTCTCGACCTCCAGTCGGGGCTTTTCGAAGGTCATGGATTTGAGACTGGATTTTTCTTTAGTTGTTAATTCTCTCTCTTTTTTTTTTTTTCTTACGTCCTACGTTAGCTCAATTTTCTTGCTGCTTCTCTACTGCTCCTCCATTTCTCTTTGCTTCCTCGCTGTCTTAAATCCAGCGCCATTCCCACCGGTCGTGCGCCCCTAAATTCACGGCGTCATCTCTCCTTCTCTTCCTGACCTCCGGCACGGCGGTCTTGTAAGACTCAGGCTGCCAGCGAGCGCCTGTCGATATCATATCGGCCCGCCTTTCGTCTTTCCATGTTGCTGCTACTCGTCCAAGCAGCCGAGTTGTCGGCTGCAGCGCGCGTCAATCATGACCCAGTCACGTCACATTCAGGACCTCGCCGACGAGCTGTTGAGCGAAATTCTATCCTTCTTGCTAGAGGAGCCTGGATTCCGCGCCTCTAACGGCAATAACGGCGTAAATGGGTGTAATGGCCATTGCTTAGGGGAATACAACGATCACCACGCGAGTGCCCATGGCGAGGCATCCGAGCTAGATCGCTTCCGACTTGTCTGTAAACGATTCATGCGCATCGGTACCCCACGCAAGTTCTCGAGGTTCAACCTGCGGTTCTCCGAGAATGGCTTCCGCCGTCTAGACGATCTACTGGAGATGCAGCTGGCCTGCTATGTGAAAACGGTGACATATCTCGTGCGACCTTTCTATCAAGGCAGCGGTACCCATGACTCTCACACCTGTCCACAAATAAGAAATGCAAAGCCAGTAGAAAAAGCTAACATATCTTACTCTTCAGACTGGGCACCAGTACTTCGCACGCTCGGCGCCGAAGCCCCCAAACTCGCGCAATTGCATAGCCGCCGACTGCGCGAACAAACCACCCTGGTCAACACCAGCCACGACCTAACGCAGCTGCGTGCTGCAATTGCGGCATTCTCGGCACTTCAAGAAATCAAGCTTCTTCGTTTACAAGATGAAGCTGACGAGCAAATCCTCGATTTGATTCGCGACCAAGTCATCGGCCACACTACGTTTGACACCCATTTCAATTGGGAATCTGCATGCTCACGGGCCGTCACCAACTTGGGCATCGCCCTTCTCGATTCCCAACGCACCTCAATCCGCTTCATTGGGCCACAAATCAGCCCCGAAGCAACCCTCCAACTTCTCGAAGCCCCCTCGACCACTCTGGCCGCAATGGGCAGCCGCCTTACCAGCCTGGACATCAACTTCCACGCCCACGTCGACATCACCGCAACCATGTCTGACCTATCACCCGTCTTTAACCGGTTCTTCACCGAAGCCAAAAACCTAGTCGCCATCCATATCGGATTCCCTACCAAAACCCCCCTCAACTTGAACCTCGAAGCGATCTTCCATGGCATCCGCTGGAAGACTCTGCGCACGCTGAGCCTACAGGGCTGGCGCCTCAGCGCAGAAGAAATCATCTCGCTTGCACGCCGACATCGCCATCAACTGCGCGAGTTGCGCCTATACGCCGTCTACCTCCGAGCCGGCAGTCGCTGGAGTGACGTGGTACGCATGCTCCGTGCAGAAATGGAGCGACTGACACGGCTAGACTTGCGCGAGATCGACTACGCAGCGAATTTTGATGCGCTGGCTATTGATAGCGGCGTGGAGATATTCGATCCTCACCCCGTGGGCCCGATATCCTCGTCCGTCTCCGTCGCTGCGGGGACTTCCCCGCCGGAGAGGCCCTTGCTCCCTGCGTTTGGGACCAATGGGCATGGGCATCACCCTGCGCTGGCTTCGGGTGGCAGGCTTTCAAGGCGAAGGTCGTTGGAGAAGGTTCGGAGCTTGACTGTGGAGGAATTGGGGGATGACGGGATGCGTGTGCGTCGGGATCAGGTGCGTCGTTGGGAAGCGTGGGTTTTATCGGGAATGCAGCGAGAGATGCAGAATGGGAATTCTCATTGGGTTTCGCGTTAGGACGGTCACTGGCAGTCGCTGTTGCATTTACATGGATCGGATGATTGGGTAGTAAGTCCTTGGCTTTGCACTTGAGGTTGAAACACGGCAGTATGACTGGGAGGGATTGAAATGGATTGGATGAAGGTGCGGAAGTGAGAGAGTGGGTAGGATTATCATACCAGGAGTTGGCGGCTGTTTGAAAATCGATTGGCCTTGAAGAGACGAATTTTTGATTTTGTTAAGGTTTTATGTGTTATGTATTAGCCTGCTCTGTCTACTTTGCGCGTTTTGATTCTTATTGAATGGTCACTTGCAATTGCCCGAAAAAGGGATCTTTCGTCATTTCCTGATCTTGAATATTCATTGGTATCTTGGAAACAATTTTGAGCCTTGTAAAAACTTACAGGGCCTAGGGCCCAGGCCAAAAAGCCAACAATATGTGCTTGACATGCTCAGTTGGAGGATGTCGCTACAATGCGGGCTATCCATCCCGTCAACAAGAAGAAAATAAAAAATGCGGGACCTTCAAGGCGGCCTCGACTTGTCTAAGAAGAATAACAGCTTGCCCAATCCCCACCACTCCGCGCAAAACTCAATGCACGCACGAAATCGCTGCGTCGGCACCGGCCCAGCACATCGGCTTTACACCCATGCAGCGGGGCAACACGGTCATTAACCAAGACCCGGACAAGCGGCTCGGGGTGACGCGAACACTGCATCATCTCGATATACGCGCGGGCAGCGAACGGCACAGACCACGCCGCGGAGTATCCATCCGCCTGCGCCGCGGACTGGATATGGTCCTGCGGCAGCGTGGCAGTACCATTGTACAAGCCCAGTGCGAAGAAGATAGGAATCATGCCATTGTCGTGCGTAAAGTCCGCGTACAAAGTGCGGTTGACGGGGAAGGAGGCAGCACCCGGGGCGTCAAGCGTATGGTTTGTCGATGTATCATCTTGCACGGGAGAGTGTGACATGCGGGCGATTAGCTCGTTCACGAAGCCGACGCCCTGGGTGGGACCCAGGGGGTTACCGGCGCCGTAACCGTAGTACTTGCCCAGGGATTGGAGATAGTTGTACTGCGACCATTCGGCGTCGGTGAAGAGGGCGCAGAAGGAGGATTCCTGGCTGGCGTCTGGGGTGGTGGAGACGGTGTCGTAGGCGCACATGTCCATCAAGTAGATGACCTCGTCGTTGGAGAGGGTGACACCTGGAAGACTGGCATGGAGGCGTTTTGCTATGGAGGGTGCGATGATTGCAGTGTAGTTTTCAGAGACCTGGTCACCGAGCTCGCTAGCCTCGAATGCCGTGCAGGTATTATGGTTGAGGGTGTTGTTGGCACCGGCATCTTCAGAAATCACCACGTTGATCGTGGCATTCGCTTGGCCGTGGTCTGCGGCACGGTCTTGCAGCTTGGACTGCTGGAGACCCTGGATGAAGTATCGGCCGGACTCAACGACGCGCGAGGAGTCTGCGGAGCGGATGAAAGGCACATGGTTCCGAGTCAGAGCTTCGTAGCGCTGATAGAACTTGATGCCAGAGTTGACCATTTGTCGCTCACCAAAGGTGGTCAGGTCGTCGCTGCCCAGGGTGTAGTTGTAAGATTTCAGGAAAGCAGTCTTGTGCTTGAATGCAGTGGCATTGGCTTGGATAGCCTGGATGAGAGTCTTATATTTCTTACTCTTGGATGCCGTTGGGTAGCGTGCGCCATGACGAGACAGGACTTGGACGAAGGTGACGTCGCACTTTTCAGGCACGGTGTTTGAAACGCCCTCACCTGCAAGAGAGAAGTAGGGGGAGTATTGACCCCAGCGATGCGAGATGCTTGAAAAGCAATTGTAACCGCCGTCGACGGTACTGCAAGCTTTTGAACGGTGGGCAACCTTTTTGGATTGGCTAGATGACGAGCCCACGACCAGCAAGTCAGGACGTTCTCTTTCGTCCACAGTCAAATCACGCGAGGGTTCATACCCATTCACCATGTACACGGCTGCCACCGAAACCAAACTCAGGAGCGCGACGAGGCTCACTAAGGTCCAACGACGCAATTGTACCGCCGGTGACGACGTAGCCGAGCTGTGTTTATCGCCAGCATTGCCCAAGAGGCTCTCCTCCTCATGTCGATCTTTGTTGCTATACCCCGCCATTTTGAACCAGACTTGACAGCTTCAGCTGTTGATTGGGCTCCACGTGTCCGGGGGAGGTTCCACGAGTCCAGGAGAGGGCATCGCGGAAGAAAGAGAAAGACGAAAGTCAGGGGAACTTAAGATGTTATACAAAGAAGTCCGAGAATAACGACCTCCTGCAGTAGTTAGCGGGCCGCGTTGTCGTTGTGATTTAGTCCGCCTTGGCCTGAAAGTTGAGGCTTGCAAGCTTCCCCCCCCCCGTGAGTCGTTCCGGGGTTCTGATTGGCTACTGATCCGCCCTACGGCACGTGGGCATGTTCATAGTGGAGAATGGATCGCGACCTGAAAATACTTCACCCAATATGTAACTCTCTACGGGAAGAAGTGTATATTTTAGTACTCTCCCATCTCCGTTTCACAATAGGATTGATTATCTTGGTACTGTACCTGAGATCTGTTTATCTCCGACGCCACTTCCCTTTTGAGTTGTAGATCTAGCACTACTATCGTAACTATACCCACTTATGAGCGATTAACACGGAGGAATGTCTACTTAGTCTGTAGAACATCACTTGCTTCCGTGACTAGTGAATCCTTCGGTCACCCTAGAACCGGAATCCTCCTTAGTCCCCCTCATCGGAAATTCTCGCTAACGCTCATCATAACTCTTGACTGTCTGCCCAACGGCCCGCCACATATTGGCCAAACATGCAGCATGCAGATACGCTACTGCTTTAACTCCGAGACTAATCACTCGCGCGAGCTGTCAAATGTGTCAAATTGGGGCCGGATCGACATGCAGTACTCTCGTACCTCTTGCGCAAGGGGTTGACTGGGGCTGTATCGGGCTCAGAGACTTTACAGACCCATCATACAGAGACAGTATTCATTAGTACAGGATGCATTGCAGTAGACAAGTAATCAGTATATTCATCGACACAGGTCCCGATTTCCAACTCCTAAACAAATATACCACGCAGTAAAGACCCGCCTGAAGTTCGGAGTAGGCTACTGCAGAACTAGTGCAGATGCGTTGAAAGATTATCCTTGTTTAATAGTGAGTTACAGTAGCGCTCACTCGGAAAGGGTCAGTCGGACTTGATACATCAGTTTTACCTGTCAACGGTTGCCCCCGGGCCGCGGAATCGGGATGAGAAGAGGGCTGCAGATCTGTGCGCCACGTAGTAAGGTAGGCTCATAGCTATTCGTAGAGTACTATGTGCGTGAATTGGTTCTTGATTTATGGGTCTATATATAAGTGATGGGCTGGTTCCCTGGGCGACGCCTGGGAGTATAACATGGACTCTTCAAGGGACAAGGACAGTTCTAGTAAACCGACAGAGAAAACGAGGACAAAAAGACTAGAGATACGAAAAGCAGGAATATTCAACTCAATATCGCCAATGGAGGTATCACCGCTGTGCAAACCAGACACCGAAAAAGGAGGCAAATGCGAAACGGGATGTGCAGGCCTTGTCTCTTCCTGGAAGACCCGAATATATGGAAGACAGCTTTTGGTAGGCTAAATGCAAAGTCCAAATAAACTCCGGGATTGATCAGGCTAGAAGACGGAAACAATAAAAGTGATAGCCAATGTCCACATGCCCATACCGAGATCCAAGGCCAACGCACATATAAACACCAGACACAAGATACTATGATGATACACCAGCCAAAAGATCAAAGCGTGCAGGCGAGAGAAAAGAAACGGTGGGATAAGATGTCTCTAATGCTGGGGGAGTCGGTATACAGCCATACCAGTGACTGCTTGCCCATGATAGGGAATGGGGTTTGTTTGGGGGGGGGGGAGTATTAATAGTGGATGACGTAGGAAATACACATATAAAATCAAACATAGAAAAGAATGGCAAAGGAGGAATCAGTTTCATCTACCTTCCATTGTCCAGATATCATGATCGTGACCAGGGCCCCTGGAATGGCGGCAGAGAGACACCAGCCACCGGCTGCGATCCTGGGTGCGGTGGTAGACTCCGTCCTGCAGAAGGGCCGGGTGAATATGACGACGGACTGCCAGTGCCAGACCAACTAGCCTGTGACCTCGTTGAATCCAACACCCGGCTCGATGCTGACTGACCCTGTCCCGCCGTTTGTCCAGTCCCTGAAGTAGGCGTGTCCAACACTGGGACCAGGCTCGACTGCGCAGGCCGTGGAGAAGGCGGCCTCGGCAACGAATATATAGCATTCCCCGATCGATCCAGCGTATCACGGAAGAAATTACGCTCAGAGCGATAATGGTCCCTCTGCAAGGCGAGGAAATGAATCTCCTCGCTCTGGCGCCGAATGGTCTCCGTGTGGCGCTGAATCTCCTCCTGCTGCGCACTGAGCCGCTGCTCGAGCTGCATTTCGTTGCGCTTGCGGTTGCGGAAACGCCTTGAGGCATCGCTGTTGGCCTTGCGCTTCTCTGCTTGTGTTGAGGAACCGGATTTTAGATCTAGCACGCACGGTATCATGCCCGGAGCGCCGGACATCTCCTCAGAAAGGCTGCTGCGTGGGCCCGCCGTGGCTGGGACACCCCGACTCAATGACTCGACAGTTATGTAGGGCGCTGGCGCTGGGTAAGCTACTGCGCTGGGTGGGATAGACACATTTGTAATGGCTGGTGAGCCACGACCATAGTGACTAAATGTTGAGTGAGGTGTGGACGGGCTTGTTTCCTGCGAATTCGGATTCGTCAGTAGCCCGGGGCCGGCGCTGGTGCGCCGCGAGTGGATGCTTGATGTGGAGTGCAGCGATGCAGATGTTGGAGGCTGGGTGCCTGGTAGTGATGAAATGGGTCGGAGTGTAGCATCCAGCGGTAGAGGTGAGCTAACAGGAGGTTGGCGTGGGCCCAGCGGTTCATGAGGAACTAGCGGGGAGTGGGCGACGCTCGAATGGCCGGATGTCCTCCCGCTCGAGCCAACAAATCGTGCGGAAGGTGAACCTGGGTTCATAAGAGATCGGGGAAGAGATCTCGGGGACAATGGTTGTTGTACAAGCGGATACGACGGACGAGGTGCTGGAGAAGAACCCTGCCGAGGTCTAGGCGAAGATGATAGTCCTAGCCGGCCCAATTTCTCACGGCCAGTACTGCTCCCCAAATCGGCCGTTCCTTGTGTAGGAGGGTTTAGAATAGCATGAACACCGATGGGCCGCGCCAATGAAGCTTCCAACGGTGGTTCAACCGGCCCGTATGGATGCCATGACTGTGGCCGCGCGCGCAGTGGCGGCCGACGAGCCGATTGACGATTCCCGGGAGTCAAATCATCAATCAGATTTCGGTCATCAGAGGAGGAGTGAGTCGCATCGTCGGACAATGGACCAGCGCGCAGACTCTCCTGCGACATAGGCGGAAGTGCTTGGGCGGGCGTAGGATTAGGGCATGACCGAGTCCCCCCTCTCTCTGTGTCACTGGAGATCCCACCGAAGGTATGAGAGAGGGAGGAAGCCGGATAGCGAGAGTCTGCTGGTGAGCCCGACAGCTTTGGCAGATGGAGCGGCCTCGAGTAAGGCGCAGTTAATACGCTGAGGCCTAGGGTCGCCACGGTGAAGTAGTGAGCCGCACGGGGGGAGAGAGAGCGAAATTGGCCTTATGAGAAGGCAGGAATTCGTATTCTTTTATTCCTTGTAGTCTTCCCGTTTGTTTGACGTTCTTCTCTTTGTTTATAGTTGTAGAAAAAGTATGCAGTGCTCGATCCCGATTGAGAGCAGTGGTCTCGATACTGGGGTATGATGAAGTATAGAGAGGAGAAGTTGAGATGATGCGAGATTCACGGGAAGTAAAATCCCCAGCTTATCACAGTGCCTCTAGACCCAATGAGTACGGGGTCCAAAGTGAGAATGCTAATTGCAGTGCGATCAGATCAACCCCATGTGCAGGACGGGCAGCGATCCGAGGCCCTATTCAAGGCGAGGGGGTCCAAGCTAAAGAAGGCGGACGTATAGAGAGACAGATGAGATATAGCAAGTATTGAAAATGCCAGGAATATAGGTCCAATAAGAGACAATCGCTGACAATTAGAGCCCGAATAATGGAGGAAGTATGGAGTACAAGGTACGAGAGGGAGAGAGAGGAAGAAAGAGAGGGAAAGTAGAATGGATTTAGAGCAGAATAAGAAAATGAAGGTTAGCAGGACTCCAAAATGAGGGAATGATTGAACTAATTTACAAAATAAATTCAAATCACTAGCCGTTGGTATCCAGCGGTGAGAAGTGGGCAAAGAGGAACGAGGAGGCAAGGCAAAGAGAGAACCAGAACTAGGACTGTATCCCGAAAGCGTACTAACTTCTCAAGTATGCTTCAGTGGTCTATGGGAGGGGCTCTCGTTGATTCATCATCTTTTGCTTTTATTTATTTTTTTTCCCTTTTTTGTTTCTGACTGACCCAGACTGTCGGATTTAATGTTGGGCATTGGGCAGGGACAGGCCTCACCTCTTCTCCTAATTCTTACCTCGACCTTTGGTAACCAATGTACGGAGTAGGTAGGTTGGTACTTTGTTCACTCCTATACTCATCCTCCGCCCCCAAACACTCTTACATACTCGTGACGTCTTTTCGTCACAATAGGAGAATTGGACGTGTTGAACTTGCCTCAGGTCTAGAATCCTGGCCGGGGATTCTGCAATTTATGCCCTGGTATAGCAAGACTAGGTAGGGATGATGAATCCTTATATTCTTCATACTTCATGCCCGAGTAGATCTATCAGAGCAGCGGCAAATGCCTATTTCCCTACTACTATGAGTCGACAGTAGTATGACATTATTATTATCCCCCCATCGCTGAATTGGCGCCCTGCCCGCCTCAGCCTCGATGGGGCGGAAGGGTTTGCCTCTCTCCAGTCCAACGCCCCAATGCCCAACCTCGTGGCCTGGCAAGACCAAACCAGACCGGACCTAGCGCCAGACGCCTGGGCCCGGGAGACTGGGGGGAGAAGATTGGCGGTCTCGAGTTGTGTGATGGGCCAAATGGTCCATTCTCCACTGCCATGCCTTCTCGACCCTCTTTTCATCCACTCCTACCCACAATTAGGAGCTGCCTGGGGAACCAACCAGCGATTCAAGGTATACAAAGCGCCAATCACCGCCAATTCTACGGATGGGGAGCGCAACTGCAAGTGTGCAGGCGCCGTCACCATGGACATGGACAAGGGACGGGTGGAGTCTGATACAGAAGGTTGTCGGGCTCGTTGAGTTTTGGGCTAATTATGATCTTTATTCTTCTTTTCATTTACTGTACTTTCGAAGACCCTACCGCCATCTGTTCCGAGGACGATGAACGGTGGATAGTGGCGATGTTCGTGGTCCAACGAGAAAGGAGGAGCATGGTCTTAGCCCGCTTTGATGTACAACACGTTGCTGTCTGTCTTAATCATCTCCTCCGTCTCCTCTTGCGATGTTCATTTTGATAACTGATGTTTTTGTTTTTCTTCTATCCATCGTGGGCGCGGATTCAGCGGAAAGGGCGAAAACCCATGATAGCAAGATAGGTGATCAAAAGAAAAGACGACGGCTGCTAGCAGGATAGTTATCAAAGCCCGGAGCTATCTAGGATCTCCGGATACAGTATCAACTGTTCCCAAGGATAATTGGTGTGGCTCCCTGGGGCCTTGGCAACTTGATGTGCGGTTTTAAGGGGTGGGGCCATTCGTTCGATTTGTGACGCAAAACACTGATGACGGTGGAGGAACGATAATTAATTATTCAATTTTTATGCTAGGATGCCTCTGATCTCTACTTTACAGGATTGAGTGTGTGCTTATAAAGGCAATGAGAATCATCCTCCAAGCCCGAGATACTGCCCTTTACTCGGCCGATCCTGTCAGTTCCCAAGCGACTAGTGCTGAAAGACTACTAGTCTCGAAGGATAATGAAAGGGGAGGGAGAGAGACAAAATTAAATTGAAATTAATTCAAACTATAAAATTGGCATTTATTCAGGGTAGGTCCACATGGCATTGGCCGAGCAACCATGGAATGAAAAAAAGAAAATCAAGATCCAGGCGACACGTTCGTTGTACGAACTATTAAGAAGAAAGGTGAATAAATAATATCAAGCTAATGCTGCATGCAAAAAATTGTAAACTCACATAAGTACCGTACCAATCTCAGAGATAATAGCGGGCAGGGGGGAAAAAAGACCAGAAGAAAAAGAAAAGAAAAGCGGGAAAGCGGACTGTCCCCAATATGCACAAGCCTGTCGATATACAAAGGGTATCGCTCAAACCTTAATGAGTCCGTGGTTTAGTCTGAATGATATGCATGCATCACCAGCGTTCCCCGTCCCGGTAAAAGGGGGGCCGCCGTTAATGGCCGTTGGGGATAAACTCGGTGGGGATTCCCCTCCACTTCGGGGTCCCAGCAGCCAACACTATTGGAAACTCCCTTCACCGTCCCTTCGGTTCCTTCTTTTCCGCTGAAGTCGGGAGTGGAGTGGAGCCCAGGCAAGAGAAATCAAAGAAGGCAAAAAAGTGTGCTAAGAAAGAACTAAACGAAATGAAACTAGCGACCTCTGTCTGTAGCGTGGTCAGTTTGGTTCACCAAACCCCGTGAGACCACGGGGCAGGGCTGGCTGCCTCTTCTGTTTACGCGATGCTGAAAACTCATGAAGGTAGCCAAGACCAGCGAGAGCCATGGGGTCGGAGGATTACTCTGTTCGGTTCGTGGTGGTGCGATAGTCGGCTATAGTGCTCAAGAGGTTGAGGTCAACCTCGCAAACTAAACCCGAGTGGTGATACTTCCGTGCCCTACGTCACCAGTCAGTTGAGGGTCCGTTGAGGTTTATTGGAGCCTTTGGGGGACGAGGACCGGTCGAGGGCAAGGAGGATGTTGGAACCTTGACCGGGGAAACATGTACAATGGCCATTGACCTTTGATATTCCTCGTGTCAAGGTGATCTACAAGGCAGCGACGAGGGTGTGGGCAAAACTGAAAAGCACCATCCAGCAAAGAGACAATAGCTTCGGCAAAAGTCCAGTCTCAATAACTAGAATCAATATGGAATCAGGCTATATATGAGCTCGTTCCGGTAAATATCAAAGATGGTCGGCATTAGCAACTTGGAGCCTCGCATCTTCACAACGCCATTGACGATCTATCAACCCGAGTCCGTGGCTGCCAGATTCCAACAAAGAGCTCCCCGGAAGCTTCTCTATTCTTGCATGTCAGATGCATAAACGAGGGGGGCGAGAACTTTGAAGAAAAAAAAGGAAAGAGGAAAAAAAAGAAAGAAAAGAAAAGAAAAGAAAAGAAAAGAAAACAAAAGAAAAGAAAGGAAAGGAAAAGTGGGTAGCTCAGCTTCCCCGTCCAAACAACCATAACAACCCAACCAGCAAGCAAGTCAGCATCTGCATCTCGGCCTAGCAATGGTATCCACAATGCGACCCCGTTAGCGCGGAAGAGAGCTTCCGCGTGACCGGGTCGAATGATAAACGATGATCCAAACTAGCGCGCAGGCGGCTGCAGGTGAAATGTGGATGCCAGAGACTTCTTTCGAGAGCACTTGAGCAACTTGACTGTGTGCTTATTCACAGTCAAAGCCCGCATTAGTGACGGTGGTATGAGTTCCAGGATCGCAGCTCAGCTCAGCCAAGTTGCCCATCCGTACTGAACTCGAAAGTTCACCTTGCCTTGCCGATGCTGATTGTCTCTGGGTTCTTGGAGCATTGTGCCTTGTTCCAACAACCTAGCTTCAAAAGGCTAGTTTATTTTAGTTTTACGGGACTACTGTAGTCCGGGGCGGAGTCACGATGCGATGGCTTCCCTCTACGATCGAGCCACAACCATCGGTGTGCCACGCGAGATCGGCGGTCTGACAGTGACAGCTTTGAAAGGCTAGATATGGTAAGAGGGGCAATGAAAACGGTACATCGTGCTACTAAAAACCGCGGGATCGATAGCGAGATTCTACCTAACTGAGGTAAGGGAAATGTCATCGTTTGTCCAGGAAGCTTGCTATGATGTTGCAGTTCGTCAGTCCATAGAGTATGGTAAACACTGACATATCCGAAGGCCTTTTGTACCGTCATGCCAACGGCTAAAGCTCTACTTAGCTGGAGCTGTCATCAAGGACGTGGGTTTAGGTTTCAGAATTGCCCTTTTTGCAACCTGAGCAATCGCTAGCCGCCATTTTGGTAGTGCGACGAATCACCTTGCGTTGCCGAGTGACAATTGCGGTCTGATAGATCCAGCCGCTCTGACTGGTCTGTGGCCTCTCACATTCCACCCAGTCACCTCGATCTCATTGGATTCTTCGAATTAGCCTGGGGTGCGAGACATGCAGGCAGGCAGCATGCAGCGGCGCCTTCAAAAGAAGAAAAGATAATCAGAAAGAAAATAAAAACACAAAACCTAGAATATTTCTGGCCATATCATCCTCACCATGGATCGTTAAAATCACAGAATCCTTCGGCCTCATTTTCATTCGCTTATGCGTTCGCTAACTAGCGAGTCAGTCAGCTGGTTCTCGAATCCTTCACTCCAGTGCCGAGTCCCGAAATTAGATATCGCCATCGAACGGTCTGGCGTGGTCTGCCTGTCTCTAGCCGCTATGGTGGCTTGCAATCTCAAACCACTATTCCCAGACTCTCGGGTCGCCTATAGCAGTGTCGCTGGGCATGTAATCTGGGCTAGGCAGGTGATTATTGAGTCTCCAAGATCCCGGTTCGTGTGATGCGTGTCATCGTCATAGCTCCCTTTTTTTGTTTTCTGCGAATGATGCACGACGTGGGTCAGGGGGGCGAAACAGACTCAGGCCGGGGTGTGCTTGGTCGGGACTCGGGGGGTGTTGGTCCCAGGTATGTGGTACGTGGGTAGCTTGTACCAAGGTTGAGGGCAATGATAAGGTACCAGTGACTGATAATCACTGTTTAAACTACCATAACAGTTAATTCCATTCTACACAGCTACCCTGGGAGGATGATAACCATGCAAACCTACAATAAAATCTCGGTCAGGAGATGTCTTAAATCTGACTGACACCTGCCTTTTCAAGTTCTCACTGACGATTTCCTGACCAGTGGACCCTACTTCCACAAAAAATTATTGTTGCTTTTTCGCACAAATCCGTATGGAGACAGGCTCTCAAGGTTGTCTTTCCCTTCCCTCAACCCCTTCCCCGATCCCGACCCCGAGCGATCTACAAAGACCTTGGGGGCTACCCACGCACAACGCATACGATTAACCCATTATCTCATGTCCGCTGCAACCGCGACCGAGCAAATGAGAATACAAAAGCAAAAGCAAAAGCAAAAGCAAAAGCAAAAGCAAAAGCAAAAGCAAAAAGAGCGACACACAAGTACAAGGCACAAGGCACACCCCTGAAATTCAAATCTCTGTGGTCTAGGCTGCGGATTTGTTTTCCAAGGCTCGTATCGTGGTACTGCGAGTCATGGCTAGCAGCAGATAGACCACTATGTATATGTATGGAGTAGCATGCGCTCCATACAGTACATACAGGAGAGCTCAGATTGATAGCGCAGACTGCACAGGGCCCGTATATTATTTCTCTTGCGTCTAGCAAAAGGACCAAATGATGCACCCCAGGCCTAACTTTCCCCCCTTTTTTTTTTCCACCGAGGAGTCTCCGAAGTACATCCAGAAGACAAGGGACCAGCCAGCCCTCAGCCGTGATGCACATGCTCAGAAAGACAATCGTAGACGATTTCTGTGCCATCGGACTATTCATCCGCTCCTCTCTGTAAAGCAGCACACCGACAACTCACAGCGCACCCACTGCCACGGTGCCTGCATCTCGCCCTGCAGGGCAGACCCACCAAAAGAAGTGGCAGTGTCCACGCACCGCATAGACGCAAAATTAAAGCAGGCGATCGGCCGCATTGCGAACCTGACTGACTGGGACGCACTGCACTGCACTGCACTGCAAGTACGGAGTACAGGCAAAGGTACAGCGCAGAGTTGTCTTTACATACCGACAGGGCAATTCTGCGAGGCTTGCTTTTCCGGTTAACTAACCCTGTCTATGTCTAGGTAGGGCCAGTTTGCTTGTCCGCAGCATAATCAGATCTGAGGATGATGGCATCACCACCCCATTGACTCTAATATGGTTCTGTGATCTGTACTCCGTACTCGACATGTCGCCAGACTGGACTCTGTACTCCGTACCTCGGTTAACAAACTCGCCCATCGTGGCCCACCGTGGAGGACATACACCGTACCCTGGCGATCACTTCTCACCCCTTGCGCGCTGCAGAGCCAGACTGAGAGGTCGGACTTGAATTTGGGCTTCCGGAGTTGACACTTAGAGCCTTAGCGAGCCGGTCCGTCACCTTCTTGTTCCCCCTTTAGTGATCGACGATCCCCGCTCTACTTTAAGCTTGGAGGCTGATGGGTCGCAGGTCTATCAAGTCTCCTGTTGTATCTTGGTGGTAATTATCAAGGGGGGAAATAAACTATGTGAATTACCTGGGAAACTTCTGGTTAGGAGGCTCATTGTCGAATCCAGTGCTCTCCACAGGCTACTATAGGCGAGAAAAGTACTTTACATTAGGCGAAGATCTGCACAGTCGATCGATTTAGGTACATGTGAAGTATTCCGAGTCGATCCATGTATGTATGAGTGTATTTACGCATAATCGACTCGACGATCTCGACTGTATACAACAGACGCCGACCAACCTTCTGAACCATCTCTACCGACACCTCAATATTTAGATCAAATGTTCACCGCAGCCCTCCCTTCACACCTGAAACCGAAACTCATTCTTCGGCTTTCCCCGAACACCAACGTCCACCTTAAACAACCGGCCTCCATACCGCACCGACTGCGGAAGCTTCTCATCATCACGATCATCCTTGGCTGAAGTAATGAACAGCTCCGTGCCCACGAAGGCCGGACACGTCGGGTTCCGCGTAGGTAAATCAATCTGACCAATAACTTGGCCCTCTGGCGAAATCCGCACCACCTTACCGCCACCGTAGATGGCAGTCCAAATGCAGCCCTCAACGTCAATCGCAAAACCATCAGGCTCCAGCCCGTTGCCGATATCAAAGTGCACACGACGATTACTAATAGAACCAGTGGCGGCGTCAAAGTCAAAGGCAAAGATCTTGCCGGTCGGCGAGTCAGTCCAATACATGGTGTCGTCGGCATCGTTCCATCCCATTCCATTGGGAATGGTTACTGGGGCCAGCATCTCGTGCAGAGTGAGGTCCGGGTCCAGGCGGAAGAGGGTGCCCTCGGGCTGGGGTGATTGGACCTTAGGGTCGTTCATAGCGCCGGCCCAGAAGCGGCCGTGGCTGTCGACGGCGCCATCGTTGAAGCGCATCCTATGACGGGCATGTTTGTGAGTGGGTGAACGGGAAATGCCGTGAAGCTGATGCTGAACTTGGTGGGTGGGTCACTGGTTGTGGGCATTGGTCGCTGCTGTTCGATATATTGGGGCCATGGAGATGGAGCCACCAATTGAACTCTCGACAGGTGCATCCACACGCCAGCATCCAGGCCCAGCTGGGGCGGAGGGAGACATTGTTCAATTCAAATAACCAGGCAAAACTTACAACTTCTGCTTGGACGCATCCTTCTCCCAGGGCTGTGCGATGTAGGAGAGTTTCCCGGTGGTTTGGTTCAGCCGGGCAAATCCATGCTTGGCTCCGACAATGAGCTGATCCTTCTCGACCTCGCCCGCGATATTGGCGGTGACACTAAAGTTTACATAGTTAGTCGATGAAAGTAGTACAAGAATGAATCATATCGCATAAAAAACATAGGCATGAGGCCCTGCATATCAACTAGAATAGAACCTACCCGATTGAGGATTCTGTATCGATTACTGTCAACGAGTCAGGGCCTTTGGCCAGCTCGAGCCGATAAAGTTTATGGTCCCAGATGTCGACAAAGCGGAACTCGTTGGTGGCGGCATCGTGGTATGGGCCCTCGAGCAGCGTTCCCGCTATGTCGAGATAGGGCTAAGGTAGGTTCATTAGCATTGGTGGCATGGCAAAAACTGAGTGGTCTGTTTTGAGGAGCTGTAAATTTTGTGATTGGACGGTCGACTGCAATTGTTTTTCTTTTCTTTTTTTTTCTTGTGCCCTTGTCGTTGTTCTTCTCAAGTTGGGGGCCAACAGTATGATCATAGCCTGCTTGACCGACAAATCGAATCCAAAGGGAAAAGGCGGGAAGGGAAAAAAACAACAAATAGAACGAGGCATCGGCAAATCATGATTGACCAAAATAAGAAAAAGATTCAAAAGAAAAAGAAAAGAAACAAGGGAATATGCCGGAAGCCTGCAGAAAAAGATACGAAAAATCATGAACCGACCTCATTGACCGTCCATCTTTGAATTTCGGACATGTCGATCCCGGGGGTGTAACTTGACCAGAGAGAATGGAGCAAAAAGAGCGAAGTACTAATGTGCTAATGTGCTAAGGTGTCGTCAGGGTGGGAGGGGCCAGCGGGGATGAGTAGGAGATCAGAGGAAGTTCGGAGAGGACAGGATAGGATGGATGATGGACACCGCTATTTGGGGGATATTTGGAGGCTTGGGATCTCGGGAGAATGGGGGAGACTCTCCGGGGAACGGGGGGGAGCAAAGTGGAAAGGTGGACAGAGTGAAAAACTAAGTCCAATCGGGTTAGATGCAGGCGGGATCGGAGCCCGGAAAGAGCGAAAAGGGAATACAGTAGAATATAGTAGATGTTGAAACTATTATCGGACTCTCTCCAGAAAGACTACATTCCTTCCACCGTTAGAGAACCCCTGTCCAAAAGACTGCGAACCACAAACCTGAAATTGACACTATACCAGGGCTTGAGATTTGACAATATTTGGAAATAGAGTACAACGTGCTGGTAGCAAGCCCACTCTACCTAGACTCCACAAAGTCAAAAGCTTGCTGGCACTGCCTGGCAGTGCTGATCGCAGGAACTACCCTATCCACGAAATGTCTTGAGGAATCACTGATCAGCGGGGAATATCTTCCTATTCCCTAGAACAGAGTACACATGTGCTTAATTGACTTGCTCGTCGCTTCAGACAAGAGAAGAAGAAGCGGTGGATGAAGATGAACGGCTTCTGCCAAGGCCCCCCCACACTACCGGGGATACTACTGGCACTCGGACTGCTATCATCCTCCGGATGGTAGAAGCATCGTGCTAGCCGACTGGATTCTAGCATTCTGACTCGCTGGGCCAATATAAACCCTGCAAATGAGGGTCATCAATATAAAATAGTCTGCAGATTTTAAGGCAAGCTCATCACATTGGCACATGGTCACCGTTTCACATTCCACTCGGCACTGCACGGGTTGAGTCCCTAGATCTCACCCGGAGTATCTTTCTTTCTTGTACAGAAAAACAATGTATCAAGCATCTACATATAATGCTCAATGTAGTGTATAGCGAGGTCTCTATAATAGGTCCTCTATGTATACTTGGAACCTTCATATAATAATGTACTTCATACCTAGCAACTAACAGCCACGTCTACAATCCACCATACATCCTGACTCACTCCACGCTCTTCCCAAACCAGTCCAAGTGCCCACATGACCACCTCTGCATGCAATCTGCAAGAGATCCATGTACGTATGTGCTGGTGCTTGGCCGGGCGCTAAAAAAACCCACACTGCCCCCTCGCCTCCAACCCAATGGCCCCGAATTTCATCCCTAATCTTACGGCAACCTGAAAAAAAAAATAATGGAGATCGGGCATGAAGGCACAACCAACAGGCCAATCAGAAATGCTTTTCGTCGAATTTACAAGAAAGTTGGAAAAGAGCCAGGGTCGGAAACTTAAAGGTGCATTTGAATTAGGTTTGTGAAGACCGGTATTCCGGAGAGCACTCTAGATG
This sequence comes from Penicillium sp. PF1803, assembly GCA_023626575.1. Taxonomy (NCBI): domain Eukaryota; kingdom Fungi; phylum Ascomycota; class Eurotiomycetes; order Eurotiales; family Aspergillaceae; genus Penicillium; species Penicillium sp. PF1803. The sequence continues at coordinate 473,827 of JAMAGZ010000007.1, forward strand.
TGGTGGAATACACTAGATACGAGAATATGTCTCTTAGGATCTAGGTTCTTTCATTACTCGACGACTTCTCGATCGAAACCAACGCAATTTCCCGACTACACTCTAAGATTCTGGCGAATTGTTCATCCATGCGAGCTGCTCCTGCGCCGCCCGAGAATTTCCACAACAGGCCCCAGCACCAACACGAACATTGGCACTGAGACTCCATGAAACTCCGTCCTGCAGGAGCGTGTCTCATGTTGACAACCGTCAGACAGAGCAAGAGGGTAATGCGGTCCGGGCCTAACCTTGGACGGACCCGGTAATACAAAGTATATTCCTTCCTGTCACCATATACCCACATATCGTCTTCAGTGATATCAATCCATGTGCATAGTAATGGACTCATATAGAGGGGGGCTCTCAGACCTAGTGACTATCCCCGCATATACCATCAGCCTTGGCACATACGTAGATTCCAACATTGATCTAAGGACAGCAAGCCCAGGCAAAAAAAAAAAAAAAAAAAAAATAGACCGTTAGGTCGTATACGACGTTTTCTGGATGTAAGCCCCCGTATGAACACCCCAATCCATTTCTTGGAATATCCCCCAAACCAAATCCAACACCTGGCACATATACTTACTCCAATCACACCTGCAGACTATCTCGGAGGCTTACTTCGCCGCTGTTTTTCTCGATATGGACCCAATCACGTCGTACGCAGGGCACCATAACCGTGGAATAATTCCAACGCAATGCACCTCATTGCTGTTCAATTACCTCCGTGGGGTTCCCGGGGAAACTTGGGGCAAAAGAAAAGAGTAAGGCTTGCATGCATGCATAGAGTATGTATGTAAGAACTTGGTGTCCTGCCTGGAAAGGTTAGTAGGTATCTTGTGTTAAACGAGGCTACGTTGGTCGCCAAATGGGGTTTGCTTCTGATTTGAAATCTGGTATTGGGTCTTGATATCAGACTACTTACACGTTCAATCCGTGGAATCTGAGATTTGTGAGTCTAGAATTGAATGCAGGGTGTGCAGATTTACGAGCACATACATATATGTATACATATACAACTACATACATACTGGAGTAATATATGCCCGCCGACCTCAAATCAACAGTTCCTGCTATGCAAAGTGCCCCACTAGGACCGGGTATGCACGCCAACACCATGATATGTTCCCAGCGACTGCGGCAGTGTTCGTGGCTGCTGCCTCCAAGTGGAGAATCGGGCATCAATCAAAGCGAAAGAGAAGCGTGGAGACGTGTAGGAGCAGCGGGTGCGTCTACCCAGCGTGTAGTGAGCTGTATTCAGGGCTAGTGATTAGGTAGTAAGGTTCCTGTTTCTTGAAGGTTAGAAGCACGGTCAACCTACCTATGAAATATCGAAGACTTGTCATACAGATAGAATGCCTATTGGACTAGCCACAAAATCGATTCAAAAAGACACTTGCATGTCCAAAGTGAGAGATGGTTGGATATTTGGTTGGGTCATCGAAACATAAAAAGTTGTTTAGTTACAAGCAGAAAGAAACCAAAGCTCAAGCTCCCATATCGACAGATACATATATCGAATTTACATATCCAATTTAATTCTTTACAGTCGGCTGCCCATGTTAACGTGGACCGCCTTGACCTGCGAGTAAGCGTCGAGGCCAGCCTCGCCCAGCTCGCGGCCAATACCGCTCTGCTTGACACCACCGAACGGCACCCGGAAGTCGCTGTCGTTGCTGCTGTTGATCCAAACCATACCAGCCTCGATGTCCGAGGCGACGCGGTGAGCGCGCTCGATGTCGCGCGTGAACAGCGCAGCACCCAGACCGTAGGTGGTATCGTTGGCGCGAGTGACGGCCTCGTCCTCGGTGGTGAAGCTGGCAATGACGACGAAGGGACCGAACACCTCCTCGCGGTAGATGCGCATGTTGTCCTTAACGTTGGTGAAGATGGTGGGGGCGATGAAGAAACCACGGCCGTCGCCAACGTTCTTGAACGGCTCACCACCAGCAACCAGGGTCGCACCCTCGGACTTACCGGCCTCGACGTATGACAGCACACGGTCGTATTGGGCCTTGGTGACCTGGGGACCCTGGAAAGTCTCGTCATCGAAGGGATCGCCGACCTTGCTGGTAGTCTTAACTTCCTCCTTGAAGAGCTCGATAAACTTTTCGTACACGGAGTCGTGAACGAGAATACGCGAGGTTGAGGTGCAGACCTGGCCCTGGTTGTACATGATACCAGCGTGGGCCCACTTGGCGGCCTGCTCGATGTCGGCGTCCTCGAACACCAGCAGGGGAGACTTACCACCAGTCTCGAGGGTAATATTCTTCAGAGTACCGGCAGCCATCTTCATGATCTCGCGACCGGTCGCGGTTGAGCCGGTGAAGGCAACCTTGGCTACGTCCGGGTGCTGCACCAGGGCAGCACCAGCCACGCGACCGTAACCGTTAATGATATTGATGACACCGGGAGGGAAACCGGCCTCCTTGATCAAAGAGGCCAGGTAGAGGATGCTCAGAGGAGTCTGCTCAGCAGCCTTCATGACAATGGTGTTGCCGCAGGCGAGAGCAGGTCCCAGCTTCCAGGCGGCCATGGCCAGAGGGAAGTTCCAGGGGATGATCTGGCCAACAACACCAATGGGCTGGCGCAGGGTATATGCGAACTTCTGGTGAGTGGTGCCAATGGTCTGGCCAGTGACTTTGTCGGCCCAGCCGGCATAGTAGCGGAGGGTGTTGGTGACCTCGCCGAGGTCATCGTTGAGCGAGATCTGGTACGGCTTGCCTATATCAAAGCGTGTCAGCCATAATTCTCGTCTGTCTTCTGCCATTCCCGATTGGAATTCGCTACTAACCGTTGTCCCAAGTCTCAATAGTGGCCAGAGTCTCCTTGTGCTGTTCAATCAGATCGGCGAGTTTCAGCATCAAATGACCACGGTCAGTGGCGGGCAGATGCTTCCAGGAAGGATCCTTCAGGGCCTTGTGTGCAGCCTCCACGGCAATGTTCACATCCTCCTCGCCAGCGGCATAGACCGAGGTAATTTCGGCTTCGTTACTATCAGCGAGTCAGCATCCAATGTCGCGTGTGGACAAGACCACCCGGTCTTGTGAGGCAGTGAAGAAACATACGAAGGGTTGATAGAGGTAATCTTCTCGCCAGACTTGGACGGCACAAACTCGTTGTTAATGAAGAGACCAATGGGCTGGGTGTAGGAGCGCCCGTTAGGAGCAGTCAATTGCACAGAGATGTCCGACATGATGGCGGAGTGGTGGAATCGATGAGACGACGAAAAGAGTCTACTCGACACGCAAAAGACAGAAGAAGATGTAATAGACAGGCAGCGCAAAGGCCGAAGAGTGAACAATGCAAGCATCCCCAAATGTTGGAGGGGGAGGGGAAGGAGTCGACTTTAAGGAAAGCTTTCCAAGTCCGGTGCCCCCGCCCACGATAACGATAGCGATAATTGATAATCGGGGAGGATCCACAGGTTTCGGTCTGGTCGAGTCGGGTGCACTTACTCTTCGTGGGTAACCAGATGAGCTTGAGAACCAACGAGAATCAACGAGGGGGCCCAACCTGCTCCATTCGTCTGCTGTTGGAAGCCCCGCCATCCACTGGTTGGTTGCATCCGCCGCAACTTTGCTAGCCCCTCCTGGTCAATCATTCCGAGGTTCTTAGGAAGACCTCCGCATTATCACCGACGGCGATTAATATTATTAACAGATTAAGAGATTGGGCTTGGTTCCCCAGATGCAAGCATACCAAAGGAGGAAGTCGGTGCTTGTCACTGGTCAGCCGCGGCCCAGTGCATATCTCCTGCACGTCAGTGCGGATCCACGAGGCGATGAGGAAAGATGGCGGCCGCGCTTACGCCTACACTACGACGGAAAGGGAAAGAAAATCGTCCAGTCCCGTGAATTAGCCGGATTTGGTGCTGATGCCTTTAAATGTCACCCGCAACGCCTCCTCTTCCAGAAAAAAAAACCAAATAGACTCTGCCGAATGGCAGTTGCCTCGCTGTTATCGCCTTCATTCGGACACCTAGGCATTCGCTTGGGGATCCTCGCCGGCCAGTTCGAGGATGTACTTCCACTGAGCCGGGGTCACCGAGGATACACTGAGCCGTGATTGCTTGAGAGTCTGAAGGTTTTCGAGGCCCTTGCCCGGCTGAGCATGTTCCTTGAGGTCGTTCAGCGTGACCTGCTTGTCGAACTTGCGGCGGAACTCGACGTGCACCACCACCCACTTGGGGGTATCGCGACTGGACTTGGGGTCGTAGTAAGGGTGCTCGGGATCAAAGGCGGATTCTATAAGACAAACAGAAAGGCAAAGGTCAGTAAATGTTTCGACAAGTACGGAAGAACAGGCTATCAAACCATCAACCGAGTGTTCTTTCACAATTTCCATCACTCCAACCACTCCGGGGATCTTGCAGTTGGAGTGATAGAAGAATGCATAATCTCCTTGCTTCATCTCCTTCATGATGTTCCGAGCTGGTTTTCATCGTTAGTGATACGGACCCGAGAATATCGTCCCAAGTCGAGCTTACCAACAGGGTTGCGAACACCTACACCCAGCCGTTAGCATTTGCGCAATTTCCATGTCAACAGATCAGACTAGACGTACCATCCCAGCGCTCTGGCTCATTTGCAGCAGCCAGATCGTCAATGGAGAATTTGACATCGACTCCCTTCTCCAAGCGCGACTCCGGCTCTGCCTTCATCAGCCAGTATGAGCGACCAGTGTCGTTCAATGGTGCGCTATCGGTGGTAGGTTCGGGCTTCGGCTTCGACTTCTCGTCGACAATGTTTTCATCGGTTTCGGGCTCAATGACACTTGTAGTGCCATTGGTAGGCAGGCTCTTGCGCGGTCGCCCGCGGCCGGCCTTCGTTACTGCCGGGGACGTCGGTGCAGATGCTACCAAAAGATCAGAGAACCACTGGTCAGCAGCCAGACATGTATGTAGCTTGAGAAGATTACATACCAGGAACCTTACGGGGACGCCCGCGACCATCCTTCTTTTTAGGAGCTGTAGAGGTAGCTGGGGCTGTGCCTGAACAAGGAATAAACCTCGCGGTTAGCAACCAATAATGAGCAAGTTCTAAAGCTTGACACACCTGGCTCTTTGCGGGGACGCCCACGACCAGCCTTCTTAGGTGTTGTAGACGGGGTAGCTGTCGCGGTGCCTAGAACAGATAGATAAGCACTTAGCAGATTGTCCTTAACAATTTCCAGAGCATCACATACCTGGCTCCTTGCGGGGTCTTCCACGCCCTCTCTTGGCAGCTGGCGAAGCTGCAGCTGCAGCTGCCGCAGCAATATCCGCTTCGGAGAGAACCTTCCGAGGACGTCCTCGTCCACGCTTAGGTTCATCGGAGGGCTTGGGAATCGGCTCCTCAATGCTCTTGCGTGGGCGACCTCGCTTTCTCTTCTCGCCAGTCTGGGGGCTACCAGCGATCTGTTCCAGAACAATTGGGTTAGCAACACCGGTGGATCTGGGGGTGAACTGATGAGGGGGTTGAATCGTGACGATCAAACCCCTGGATTTCGCGCTCACCGAGGAGGCCCCTTTGCCTGAAGCTACAGCCTTAGTAGCAGCATTGCGAGCACGCTTGGACGGTGTGTTGGCGGTGTCGTCTGCCATCGTGGATCCTTCAGACTTGCGCTTGGGTGGCATCGTGTTAGTTTTAAAGAACGGGCGGCGCGGCAAGAAAGTAAACAGTGACCAGGATGCGCGAAAGGTCTGCCTGCGCCACGAAGTTTGAGCTCACCAGATCAGGCTGCTCGCACAATTCTCTCAGTATTTGATCTTGCTGAAACCCCAGAAATGATTGAATGTTAGAAATAACTTCTCTGGGGGAGCTATCGCTTGTCGGGTTGAGCTTGACGCGACGGTGGGTCCAGGATGCTCCACGTGACACGAGCTTGATTGTGGTCTTCAGGGAATGGAATCAACCCCCTCAGCTGTTGAGATTATTGGAATAATTAGGAATTATAGATTAAAGCTTAGGTTATCTCTCATTTTCACGTCACTTATCCGTTTTCTGGGCGTCATCAATTCTTGTATGTTGTGCTCTGAAATTGCATCGTAAGCTCCGATGAGATATATCCACGGTTATCTCAGCAATGAAATCCGAGTCAACAATAACTAGGTCCACTACGATATGGAGCTCCTAAAAACCAACTTTACCTTAACGTGTACGATAGGCTTCCCTAACATTTAAGATTCTACGAACAAAAGGGAAACATTTGTACCAGGAAATATGTACTCCCAACTTCACAACACACAATAGTGCTATGACGCATGATAGGTATGATAGGCATATATAAGCAGGCATAGGTGGAATTTTGTTTGTTTTTGTTCAAGATCTATGCACTGATAATTCTAAGTGAAAATTGAAAATCTTTCTTGGAAAGATTTTCGATAGCTCTAAGTGTAGTCAAAGTTCCTCCTAGTAAGTGCGTCAATGTCAGAATAGTTCAATATACATTTCGATCACCTTATAGTTCCACGCCTAATCAAGGTTCCTTGTATACTTGGTAGCAATTAAAGAGAGAGAGTCGGTGAAATATCACAGTTTTATGATCAATGGGAGCCCTCTAATATTAGGTAACTCTTATATAACATTGGGCAGTCAGAGCATCTTAGAGCATACACTTTGGGTAGCCGCTCCAAGCCGTTATCTTCTGGTTGGACTGTCATCGGGCAGGATTAGTTACCTTGTGAGAAATGTGCGACGAGAAGCGGTGCAGACTTACTTCAGCACTGTAACCAGATAACAATGCTTAAATTGTATCTAATTCCGAGCCTTACGATTTGACCATCTATGTTTTCACATTACCGAGTATACAGTGGCAGTTCAGAAGTCTGAGTCTAGAGACCAGAGAAACCGCTCAACGGATATGCTTTCACTTCTTGTTTCTCGAAAGGTCTTTGTAAAGGTCATTTGAATTCCTTTTCTTGATAGCTGAGATATCATTTTGTAGTCTTTGAAGTTGATTTTGAAAATCTGTCGGGGTTTCAAACTAATAGAACCCCCACTGTTATCCTCTAAGTCACGTGGGGCAACCTTCCTTCTTAGCCTATCTCAGCATCAACTAATAAACATCACCTTCCATCATTCTCAAAGAGTCACACCCACAGTATTTGCCCACAGAACTCTACCTACCTACCTTAGCAGACTGGACGTTGTCTTGTCCTATTGGTATACATCCCTGCATAATATACGAGGAAATCGCATATCAGAAACCTTAGGTGACCGCTATATTGTCTGCGGTAATTACTTCCTGGCTGTCGCTTAGTATTTCCGCACAAGCTATAAGGTTATACAAGCCTTCCAAGGTGCCTGGGAGCATTGAAGAAGGTTGTCGATACAGTACTTGCCCCACCCTGTGGGTCCACGGCATGTGGTCCGGTCATCTGGAGTCGACGTAGAAAAGGAAGCTGAATTCTGCGCTTGAAGCATGGAGATAACTGCCCTTGAGTCTGCTCGATATGAATTGTTATCTACTGTGCATCCCGCTCGAGGATCGACATGCTCCCGAGAGATTATTCATACGAGGCCAAGATGGTGTAGACAATTGCGCCATCGTGCCGAGTCTCCATTGGCTGTAGGTGGGGGACCTCGGCGAGTACCGCTCGGCCGATAGTTACAGAACTTTGATAAAGAAGCTAGTCATCAAGCTAGAAAAAGGGGCATTGTGATGTAGTGAAGCGAGTTTATTCACGGCAAGTAGTTAACAGGGTGTAGAAAACACCGACATACTGGAGGCAGGAATAAAGGTGTAGTAGTATAGATTGTTGTTCGAGGGGAGGGGAGATGGAATAAATTCCACGCTAAGCACGACGATAGGCTTGGAATGGTTCCTCCAACCACCATATGTAGGATGTATGCCATACCATATCTTGCCCCTCCTTCTTCCCTCAATCCCGGTTTGTCCGAGCAAGCCATTCAAAAGAGCTGAACGAGCCGAGCCAGTCAAAGTAAACCCCAGGCGCAACACTAAACAGCCCACTTTGTCTGTCAACCAATCATGGGGGTTCTGCCAGAGGGCGGTGGGCAATTGCGTGATAGCCACAACGGCCGGATGAGGTAAGGCGATCACCAATGGGGATGTATTCCGTATTCCCATCGACTTCCCCATCGCAACCAGGCGGGGGAGACAAATATTTGAACCACCAACTTGCCCCTTCCCCCTTTCTCTTCCTTTCTGACTATCTCAAAACCTATCCTCCCTACTCTCTCATAATAATCTCCATCTCTTCTACCATCATTCACAATGGCTGCTGAGCGTCCCCCTCCGTATGTACCTGTACCCATCCATCTAGCACAATCCATACTTCCCCTCCAAGGTCCCTCAACCTGTTCCAGAAGCTGACCAATGCTCCCATTACAGTCTCCGTCTGGGCTCCACTGCCCCTAACTTCGATGCTGAGACCTCCAACGGTCCCATCAACTTCCACAACTTCATCGGTGACAAGTGGACCATTCTCTTCTCCCACCCCGATGACTTCACCCCTATCTGCACCACCGAGCTCGGTGCCTTCGCCAAGCTCGAGCCCGAGTTCACTGCTCGTGGTGTCCAGCTCATCGGCCTGAGCGCCAACAACGTCGAGTCCCACCACCGCTGGATCAAGGATATCGATGAGGTCTCCGGCTCCCAGCTGAAGTTCCCCATCATCTCCGACCCCGAGCGCAAGGTCGCCTACCTGTACGACATGGTCGACTACCAGGACACCACCAACGTCGACTCCAAGGGTCTGGCTCTGACCATCCGCTCCGTTTTCATCATCGACCCCGCCAAGAAGATCCGCCTCTCCCTCACCTACCCGGCCTCCACTGGCCGTAACACCGCCGAGGTCCTGCGTGTCATTGATGCTCTCCTGACCACCGAGAAGCACGGTGTCACTACCCCCATCAACTGGCTCCCTGGTGATGATGTTGTCATTCCTCCCCCCATCTCCACCGCTACTGCCAAGGCCAAGTTCGGTGAGATCCGTGAGGTCAAGCCCTACCTCCGCTTCACCAAGGACCCCAACCACTAGAGAGTGTTCTTTGGATCTTAGAATAGCTATAATGTGAAATGAGCCAGAAAATGCTTTCAGTATGTTAGGTGCCTTTTTTTTTTTCACGGCCCGGAATAGCCGACTTGATACCAAATATGAAATGACTTCTCCGCCATGTCTGTACCTGTGCTACTTGTATTTGAGCTGCTACGTGGAGCTGGAGCTTGAGCGAGATTGCTTTGTTCTGCTCGAACCATACACAAGTGTTTTAACTGATCAGATATACACCATGATAGTATACTTACTTTCTTCCACAGTGTACAAGATGGCCCCTGAACAATAAGAAATGCACTCATTCTGTACATAGTCTGATACAGTCGGGTGGACCCGTGGGGATACGAGCGACGGGAGCTGCGCAAGTCCATTGGCTACTCTCAACAAGGATTCGATACCTGTGCAGTTTCTAGAATAATCAAAGAACAAAGATCATAATACAAACCAATCGACTGCATTTCCCCCGTACTGTTCTATCCAATCCCATCAGCCGAACTACCGAGGAGTGTCATTTGAATCTATTTCCTCGGGGCTGTTGCCCATCGTGTGAGAGAGTGGGCGCGGTCGTATCCGCCCCCAAGCCTGGACTGGGCAAAAGGGTTGAGACCGCCTTTTTCTTAATGCCAATCCAACGTTTGACGGGATGACACTTTTCCTCTCCACTTCGAAGTCGTGTTGTTTCGTCGTCTCCCTTGCGTCTCTCGGAACTCGCTGTCAGACTCTCAGCCTCTTCTCGCGCCCTCGACACGGCGGGCTTCGAAGCGGCGGGGAAACAACCCACACCATCCTCCTTTCCAACCCCACAGAGCCACACTTCGAGCCCGCACCGGAATTCTGCGATCAGCGTGAGGGACTTATACGGACGTTACACACTCTCGAGCCCAAGGGTTTCCTCGTTATATGCTTGTCGTCTGACGGCAATATACAATCGGGCGGACTGACCGACAAAAAAAGGGGCTTGACAGAGCGAGAAACTACCCGCCAGTGATCGCATCTCTCACGCCCCGGCGGGGAAACACCGAATTCACACACGATGATGTCTAGAAGCCAGTCAAGTCTGGGATACTTGGACGCTGTCCAGGATCCCTCGGCGCAAGGCATTTCCCCGTCATTCCAGCAGCAGTCTGCGTCAGGCCCGATCAACCTGTCTGGCCTGGTGTGCAATGTGCGCCGAACCACTGGCAAGGAGCCTCACCCCCTGGTGGGTGCGACCACAACTATTTTGGGTGACAAACTATACGTTTTTGGAGGCCGGATTCTCTCGCGCAGTCGCCCGCAACTAACGTCAGATCTCTACGAACTCGACCTCATTCGGCGACACTGGACTAAGATCGAGGCGACCGGGGATGTCCCTCCACCGCGGTATTTCCATAGTGTATGCGCGCTGGGTGATAATAAACTCGTTTGCTATGGAGGCATGTCGCCTGCGCCGAGCACCCCCAGAGACCCATCGAATCCTGCTTCCTCGGGCTCAGAATCCCAGTCCGAGGTGGTAGTCATGTCGGACATTCATATCTTCGACGTCCCGACACGGGCATGGACCCGGGTCGCGGCTCACGAGTCGCCACAAGGACGATATGCGCACTGCGCTACAATCCTTCCCTCTAGTGCCTCGTTCACCTCGGCCAGTGCGCCGTTGTCGGCCATCCACCATAATCCAGAGTCGACCACGCCACACCAAGGCTCCATTGGCGTCGATATCGATGGGTTCGGCGGAGCGGAGATGGTAGTTGTCGGTGGCCAAGACAGCTCCAACCACTATATTGAGCAGATCAGCGTATTTAATCTTCGCAGTCTCAAGTGGACCAACACCAGTCCCCTGGGACGCAGCTGTGGCGCATATCGCAGTGTAGTTGTGCCCTTGGTCGGCATGGACGTCTCCGAAGTAGGCTCAGCCGCGCCCGACCGTGAGACTCACGAGCCGATCGAGGAAACGGAGTCGCCCGGTTGTCCTATGCTGATCTACTCCAATTATAACTTCCTGGATGTTAAACTGGAGCTGCAGGTGCGCCTGCCGGACGGGCGCCTTGTTGAGCGACCAATGCAGAGCCAAGCATCTCCCCCCGGGTTGCGTTTCCCCAATGGTGGCATTATCAACGGCCACTTTGTGGTCAGCGGCACCTACCTGACTTCATCGAAGCAAGAGTATGCGCTCTGGGCCCTGGATCTTAAGACCCTGACCTGGGGACGTATTGATGCCGGTGGGTCAGTCTTTGGCCACGGTAGCTGGAATCGCGGTATTCTCTGGCCGCGTCGCAGTGCCTTTGTCATTCTTGGGCATCGCAAGCGAAGCCTGGTTGATGACTACAACCACCGACGCATCAACTTTTCGCACATTTGCTTGGTTGAACTTGAGGCCTTTGGGCTCTATAACAACCCATCACGGACCGCTTCTACGTCAGGATATAAATCATACAGCTCTCCCTCTGTTCCTGCATCTTTACATCAAAAGCTCTCCCAGTTGACTACCAGTGGCCGGCCTTTATCCGTAGCGTCGGATGAATTAGGCAAGCTGGCACTGTCATTGCATGAAATGTCAGACATGGAGCTACAGGCCGTGGGTGGAGAACGGATTCCTGTCAACTCCCGTGTCCTGGCTCGCCGCTGGGGTCCATACTTTATCCAGCTTCTTCGTGAGTCGTCTGATGGCGGAGGTACGGACGTTGGCACACTTCGTCCGGCTCATATGCATCCCAGCCGAAACTCAAGCATCACCATTACTCCTTCGGTTGGACATAACAGCACCTACTCCAATGCGACGACATTGGTAAACCCTACAGTTCCTTCCAAGGCACTCCTCGAGAACTTGGAGGCTCCCTCTGCCCATAGCCTCGCGCCAACCTCGCGGCCTCGTGTGCTTTACCTCCCCCACACTATCCTCACCCTTCAAGTGCTTGTCCAGTACCTTTATACCTCAGCTCTCCCTCCTCCTGGCTCCTCCCTGTGCACTCCTCAGATCCTCTGCTCTCTCCTTCAACTTGCGCGCCCATACCAGATCGACGGGCTCCTGGAAGCGACCGTGGAACGTCTGCACCAAGTCCTCGATGGACGCAACGCTGCAGCTGTCTTCAACGCCGCCGCCATGGCCGCAGGCGGAGGTCGTGGCACTGGATTCACCGGCGGCCTGGGCGGTACACTGGAAGCTCTGAACGGAGCCCACAGCACCCGCAATGGCACTATCCCCGGCATGTCTGAAGGCGGCACAAACTCCCAACAGAGCGTGCTCCTAGCCTCCGACTCCTCCGACACAGAGCACGGCGGCATCACCGCCCCATCAGCCTCTAGCAGCACCAATGATGTGAACAACCTCACCCGCGGTCTGCCAGCACTACGCATCGACACAAACTTGTCGCAGTCGCGTAGCCGCCAACGAGGCCACCGCGAACGCGAAGACTCTATCAGCAACCCCAGCACTGCGACATCCGCGTCCAGCGCTAGCTTCAGCCAGTCCGACTCGGAGTTTATTAGTGACAGCGAGAGCCGAGCGGCATCACGCGCTCATCACCGCCGCGACACGGACGCCGAGCTCCGCCCTCAGCGTGAGATCTGGACTGGCGATTTGAGCAGTGTTATTGGCTTGCAGAAGCGTGGATTACGAGGGCTGATGGAGGGGCGGAGAATGCGTGAGCGTAGCGCGAAGCCGCCCAGCATCAGCAATGGCTCAACATCTCTGCCTCCGTCGGCGGGCTCAGATTACCACCTGCCTCCGCAGGGGGTGGCTGGTTAAGTATAATCTCGATGTTGATGTTGACCCTGGTTGGATCTGTTGATTGTGGACGATTGATATAATGAGTTGGCCCTTGGATATGTCATGGGAGTCATGATGCGCACAATTTCCTTCCCCATCTTTACCCCTATGTTGATGTTTCCCTTAACATGACCTCGAGGCTCTTGTGGTTTCCCTTGGATATGAATGATTGGTCCGGTCCATACATAGTTTGTTTTCATGCTTCACCCCCGCAGGCTGGCGAGGCGGGGATCCGTTTATATTTGGTTGATTATTTACTCCGTAAGCAAGGGAGGAGTGGTGAAAAATGGGAATGGATTATTTCAAAGATTGCCTATACTGAGCCAGATTTGGCAGAGAGCTTCCGAATGTGCGCTTTCCAGCTATGAGATGATAGTTAAGTTGTATTATGTACAGATTGAGGATAAACCCTTTAATGAACTGATAGAAAACAGTTCTTCCTACGAGGAAGGAGACGAAGAGGAAGTAGAACTAGACGAGTCCTGTTGCGACGGCTGTTGAGGTATCAACCTCCGCGGGCTCTTGTCCCCATAGACTAAGAACAAATGTCAGACAAGAACCAATACGAAGAACAATACAACACGATCCGACTCTCTACTGGGCAGACGAAGCACTTACCTCGCTCATACAGAATCCAAGACGTGTACATGACAATCGGGAGCGCCACAATAGTGGACAGCCATCTAATCGAAGACATCCATCAGCACACCGAACTCCAGCAATAATACCCAAGTCCGAAGCCCATAACAAACAAAGAAGACGCGCAGATTCAGGTTCAACATGATAATGATAAACAAGTACCAGTACACAAACACGATTCGAATACGTACCGCCGCGCAGCAACCTTATACTCCTTGGTCTTCCGGATATCCGCCGGATTCACTGGACGGGGTACTGGCCTGGGCAGTGGAGGCCGGACAGCATTGACTTTTGGCTTTTGCACAGGGCGCAGATTTGAAGGAGCTTTAGGAGACATTGTGTAATTGAGCGGGTTGATGGATTGGATGTGGTGGAGGAGGGTGGGTTTATTGACTTAGCGAGGAAAAGACTGTGCCGGTTGAGAGGTCAAGGGAGTGCAGTGGACTTGGTGCCTCAGGCAGAAACTATCTATGAACATCTTTTGTTTCTTCGGATTAGCTATTACTTATACAGATGATCGACTGGGTATTGAAAATATGTGCTGTTCATGTTCATACGCTCCAGCTTAAGCAATTTGGTATCAGATATGGAATCATACAGGGGTGGCATATGCCCTTATGCAGAAACGCCAGAATGAAAAAAGAAGACTCGAGATCAGAAAATACATGTCATGAATGAAGGCAAATCAAAACAAAATCGAACTCCGCGCTATGTTCCCATCGCCATTTGTGTTGGCTGGAATAAAAACAAAAAAAGCAGTCCCATATGTCCCTCACCACCCACCCAAAACGCCTTCATCATCATATCAAACTGAATTCAGTTCTCGCACGAACTCAGCACAAACCGAAATCACCGAAAGCAAGAAACAAAACTGAAACTGAAGAAAAAGAAAAAAGAAAAGAAAAGAAGCCGGAACCGAAACGGAAAGAAAGGAGAAGGGAACGGAAAAGGGAAAGGGAAAGAAACCGGGGGTCGGCGGTTTCAAGATGCTTCTCTACCCCTACCACGCTTCCCCCGAGAGCTTGAGGCGCCCCGGCCTCGACCTCCACCCCGACCTTGACCACGACCACGCTTTCCAGCATGGCCACGGCCGAGGGGGGCGGCAGCAACAGCAGTACCGACCTGAGAGTCAGCAGCCCGTGCCCGCTTGGCGGGCGACGTTGGCCTTTCAGCCACCTCATCATTGGAGATGAGGGCTGCTGCTCTCTTCTTGCCCTTGGCTTTTGCGGGCTTCTGGGTCGATTCGACCTCAGTGGCGAGGTCGGCTGCTTGCTGGCGGCTCTGATTAGCCGCAGGTCGTGGGACCGGGAGGTCCTCCTCCCCGGATGCCCTATCCTCCTCCTGCATCTCCGCCGTGGTGGGAGGCTTCACCGTAATCCGAAGGCGCTGCACCTGACGTGGTGCCTCCTCCTCCACGGGAGAAGGAGATAACGCCTTCGTCTTGGGCTTGGCCTTTGCCAACCGCGGAGCGGACTTCCTGGGCGGTGCCTGCTGAGACGATGCAGGCCGGGAGACTGAATTCTCCCCGCGAGGTCGCTTCCGCGCCCGCTCACTACCTTCAGCAGCAGCGGGAGCAGACGAAGATGCAGGAATCTCGGCGGTTTCGGCTCCTGCTCCAGGCAGGCGACGCTTTCTGCCCCCCTTCTGCTGAACCGGCTCAGCGGGTGCGACAGACTTCTTCTTGCGTGCCTTTACCTGGGCCTGCTCCTCGGCGACGTCCTCTGGCTGGAAGTCGGACTGAACATCAAACGGGACGTTCCGGTCACCGAGGAGAGGCGGGTAGCCGAGGCCAATGTTGGCCATCGCCTGATCATCCGGTCGAGTTCGGACGGGAGGATAGGGCAAAGCCTGGTCCCCATAGTTGTGAGGGGCACGATCCAGGCTGTAACCCGAGGGTGTCAGCATCACCTCCTCGCCATGGTTGTTGACGCGACCTGTGTGAACCCAGTTATCCTGGGCCACGCGCGCCACGGCGGAGGACTTGAAGGTGAGCATGAGCTTCCGCTCGGGTTTGGTATCCGGGGAGTTGCTCTCATCAGCAGCAGCAGTGACATCAACATCATTGTTGGGATGTATGTCATTGCCACCCTCTTCCTCCATCATATCAACCGTTGGCCGGGCAGCTCGTGCATCCTGAATGAACTTTTCAGGATCGGAGGGAGCAACGAACTCAGCGCCCAGGGCAGCTGTGGCCAGCTCAAATAGCTTCTGGCCAGCCCGGCCAACGGTGATCTGGATGCGGTGGAGGGAGAGCTTCAAGGCGTTCTTGCCTTTCTTGCCTTTGCGAGTGGTCGCCCGAGGAGCTGGCTTGCTCGTTGACTTTGGGCGGGACTCGGGAGTGGTGGTTGACGCACTCGCAGACGTCGGGTCTGAGGCAGGCTTGAAGTTCTTGAAGGTGATTTTGGGGAAGCGTTTGGTGGTAGGGGCAGGGAGAGGGAGAGGGGCAGAGGAAGGGGAAGGGAGGGGAGCGGGGTCGGGGCCAGAGGAGGAGGCGCCGCCAGAGGAATCAGCGACGTTGGCGGGGACCCGGGCTGGTCCGTCTTTCTGGAGACGGCGAGGCTTGGGCTTTTGGTGTAATTGCATTGCCTCGAGAGCCTTGGTGGTAGGCTTGCGGATGCGGGTCGAAGCCCGGGTCCCCATGGATGAGACGCTGGGAGAGGGACGGGAATCCATCGTTCCGTCCAGACCGAGACCACCCATGTACTGGGAGTAGGTCCAGCCAGTCGAGCCGAGGGTGTCAGACATGTCGTGGTCAGAGAAAAAGGTTTGAGGAGTTTCAAGAGCGGCGGTACGACGCGTACGGCGGCTGCTGTGATTGGAGGTTGGACTCTCCACTGCTGGGGTGTAAACAGAAGAGAGACGAGAAGGTCGAGCTTGGAAAGTGCTTCGACGTGTCAAGGGCACGTCGGCAGAGTTGTTGCTTGTGCGAGAGTTGGTGGAGGGAGTCTTTGGAGTATAGAAGCGGATGTTGAAAGTGTTTTCAGGAGTGGTGGAGGAGGAAGAAGGAAGATCAAGAGTCTTGGAGGAGCGAGCAGAGGAATTTATAACTTTCTGGGAGGTCGGGACTCTGGGAGAACGCCGGGAAGGCACCAGCAGAGAAGAGTCATTGCTGACTCGTGCAGGCATCGAGTTGCGGTTTCCCTTTTTGGGCGGCATGGTGGGTGGTTTGCCTGGTGAGTCGATTCCCAATTCGAGTGTCAGTCTGATTCTGTGAATGACGACAATGGGAGGGGAGGCAACAGAGCAATCAGATGGCGATGCAGGGCAAACAATATGGGATCAGGTGGCGATGGTTGACCTCACTCGCACCCAAGGCAAACAATGGGATCAAAACAAGAAAAGGCAACGATCGTGGGATGGTCGACGTCGGAAGTTGCTCACATGTCGGGGAAGGGCAGAGAAGCGCGGAGTTGGGGTTTAGGGCCCAAGTTTTAGGCCAAAGACAGCAAACACTCACGAGGTAGGGCTCACCCATCAAGCCAATATTCTTCCTAGGAGTTCCAGCAGTAATTTGATTAGACTGCCGCTGTTCTTCCCACGAAGATCAGGTCGACAGGGCGACACAAACTGGAGAGGACGTTGAGGTCGGGGCAGAAAAGAAATTAGGGCTAAGGTCGAAGGTTGATCGGGACGCTTATCGGCCTCGATCATCGCGTTCCGCCTTTATTCTGCAATCTTTAAGAACATACCACCTATACCCTCCCCTCTTGTCTTCACACTTTCTTTGTTTTTCTCCCATTCTTTTCACAATGCATCTGTGGCAGGCCACTACTTCCTTCTGTCTGCTGGCTTCAGCTGCCCTGCCCACTGTGGCTGCTTCAGCTTGGGGCTTTGCTGATGCCACCGTGGCAGTTCAACCTAAGGGTGCTGGGATTAACGGCGGATTCAAGGAACAGTAAGAACCCATTGGAATTGTTGGAACACTTTCTAGAATGAATACGGGAACTAACATGTGATCAAAATTAGGTTCACTTCCTCGAAGCCCTTGTCCAAACCTGTTGTATTCGCCGGTGCCGATACATTGCGCGTCATCTTGACTGCCCAGGAAGGAAGCTCCGCAAAGCGACCACACCAGGCATTCCTCCTGCTGAAGGACACCCAGAGTGGCCTGGATGTCTCTTATCCTTTCAGCGTCAAGGAGAATGGAAAATCCAGAGTTGAGCTGGTATGCGACTCGAGAATTGAGCTCTGGGATCAACAACATGCTAATACAAGATCCATCTAGACCCAGAAGGAGCTGCCGGTCCAATTCCTCTCCCTTGCCGAACCTGTCGATGCCCGTGTTGTCATTGGATCTTTTGGAAGCTCTGATGCTTATGATAGCTCGGTTTTCAAGCTGGCTATCGAGCGGGATCCTAATGTGCCCCTCCCGACCGCGGAGACCGCGCGTTACGGCAAGCTCCCTGAGATCCACCACATCTTCAAGGAGTCCCCCTCCAACCCCCCGATCATCATCACCCTCGCCTTTGTGGCCGCTGTTGGTGCTACTCTTCCGGTTCTGGCTGGTCTGGTAAGCTGATTAGGGGTTTCATTGTCGTCTACTTAAGCTAACAAAAGTCCTTCTCGATTAGTGGCTCTTCCTCGGCGCCAACCTCAGCCACCTGCCCACTGCGCTCAAGTCCGCTCCTCTGCCTCACGCCGTCTTCGTTGGATCGTTGATCGCATTCGAGGGCCTCTTCTTCCTCTACTACACTTCTTGGAACCTGTTCCAGCTCCTGCCAGCCGCAGCTGTGGTTAGCGTGGTCGCATTCCTGAGCGGTAGCCGCGCACTGGGTGAGGTGCAGGGCCGCCGCCTGGCTGGCCTCCGTTAAGTGTATTGAATGATGGTAGTGCCATAACCCTGCGCTTTTGTGGAACCACCTCTATCTTTTGGGAAAAGTGGGCACTGAAGCTCCACGGGAGCTAGCTGTGAGCTGTGATGATATCCGTTCTGTTTCAATCGAACCAGCACATGCGAATAAAGTAGCTGCTGCGCATGTATCTCTCTATCCTCAATGAGCTTTTAGAATATGTAAATAAACTTTGACTGCGTACCTAGTTACCTAGCTTGTTCTTGGAGTACTCGAGAGGTACCCACCCCCGTACTATCAACGCACGCACCTGCTTGGCAAAGAATTTCATGAACTCAGCTATTCCTCGAATGTGGAGGGCATCAAGGTACTACACCAGATTACATCTCATTGAATGAGCCCTAGTTGCAGACAACCTTCTCTCTGATTGATTATATTTTGACGTCACTTTGAGTGGCTAGACGACGCTGGCGAATGCCAAGGCGGACCTCCGCGTTTCTCCCCGACCTCCGCTGCAAAACCACCAAAGCTTCAGCACCTCACCTCATCATCTTCACCAACGACTCCACACAAGGCGCAATGGGTTCAGCTGCGTCGAAGCCCGTGAAGTCTGCTGCTGGTGCAGCTACGCGCCGACAATACCCAAAACAGGCCGCCGTCCCGCCGAGGGTGCAGCCAACAGCTCCAAAGGCATCGCAAACACCGCAACCTGCTCCTCCTACGTCTGCACCATTGCCGAGCCAGGCCCCAGGCCCGATTTCTCAAGGGCCGACATATCACTCTAAAGAGCAGCCTTCCAGTACCAGGTCAAATGGTATGTACTTTATATCGGCGCGCAGAAGAAGCAAAACCACAGAAAGAATTCCATTAAGCGTCTATAATTTGCTCTCATTACCTCTGTCTAACATTCAACTCTATCCAGCCATTGACCTCGACGGCCGAGACCCCGACTTTGCCGCCTCCCTCCGGCATATTGGCCCCGTCAACCCCTTCCCAACCCTCTCCAACTCCAGCACCGTCAACCGCGGCTCCATGCAGACCGTGTTCCCATCAGCCTCGAACCCGGCCTTACTCGCCGTGACAGCCCGCACGAGAATCGGAAAGGCCGCGCAGGAAGAGATTGATGCGATTGGACGTGGTGACTTTGCCGGGAGGCAATTCCTAGATGCGTTCACTATCTCGCAGGCGTTGACTATGCGCGACCAGCAGAAGATGCCGAGGCGGGAGATCGAGAGATTGTTGAGGATGAAGGAGGGGGTTATGGATCGGTTAGGGAAGGATGGGCTTGTTGCGAGGGTTTCTGTCTGAAGATTGGATCTAAGGATCGCCAGTAATTGGCCATATTATTTTTCATCAAAGGGTGTTTTGGTGTCGTTGGCTTTTTTGAGGGTTGGTGTTGATAGGCTCTTGTGGGCACATTTTTATTTGTACAATATTCTTTTGTGATACGCTCGTCGCTCTCTCATCTCTTTGCATCATGAGGCTTTGAATTGGGCAGTGAGTTCCTTA
This sequence comes from Penicillium sp. PF1803, assembly GCA_023626575.1. Taxonomy (NCBI): domain Eukaryota; kingdom Fungi; phylum Ascomycota; class Eurotiomycetes; order Eurotiales; family Aspergillaceae; genus Penicillium; species Penicillium sp. PF1803. The sequence continues at coordinate 493,553 of JAMAGZ010000007.1, forward strand.
CAATCTCCTGTGAGTGCTTGATGGTGGCACCTGTAGAACCGGCTTCCGTCGAGTCAGACAGGACAATAAAGTAGGGTTCACATCGGACATGTCGGGTTGATCCCGGAGGATGGCGGACTTGGATATATGCAAGCTGATTGAGGGGAAATATTGTTTCTACAAGGCTAGGTATAGCTATTCCACTTGTGATGCTGATGCATAGGACTCTTTATCATTTGCAATCCAGTGTTTGTATGCTTGGCCTTTCATAGAATCATCTCCGCGGAGTCACCGCGCCTTATCGGCTGCGACTGCCGAGGAGAGCTTGACTCATTAAGCCAAGAATTTCGGACTCACCAATGACTTCTCCTACTTTTGAAAATATGAAGAGAGAATGGAACCAGAGCGGTTTCTGTTTCGGCAGCAACTGCCAATTGCAGTAGGAGGATGGAGCTGGCTGTTGGATCCATAGCCAGTCAGTCGTGCAATGTCAATTCCGCGAACTTCGGACAAATAGACTCGCAGCAAAATCCATCTTGACTGTGTTGTACAGTCAATTGCCTTTGAACTGGTCTACGCAGATATAATTCCATCCTGTGTCTTTGTATACCTTCAAGCTAGCCGACGGGAGTAGCCTCAACTTGCTACGCTGCAATTCTAACCCACCATGCACCTCCGAAAAGACCACGCCGAAGACGATATCACTGTCCTGCAGAAATTCGTCCACGACAATCCCTTGGGCATCCTTCCCACAGCCATCAAATCCACTGACCACGCATTCATCCAATCCAGCCACATCCCCTTCGTCCTCGACGTCAACGATGAATCTTCACCAGGCATCCTTCGCGGACACATCGCCAAGCAAAACCCTCAAGCCAAAGCCTTAATGGAAGCCCTTGCTCACCAAGAAACCCAAGACCCCAGTACCCTCGAACTCCCCGACGAAGTCCTCATCCTCTTCAACGGTCCGCACAATCACTACGTCACACCAAAGTTCTACACCGAGACCAAGCCAACCAGCGGCAAAGTCGTGCCGACGTGGAACTACAGCGCTGTCCAGGCCTACGGCAAGATCAAGGTCTATTGTGACTCCAAGGCCCCCGAGACGGGTGCTTTCCTGCAGCGGCGGGTTGAGGATTTGTCGCGGCACGCGGAGACAGATATCATGGGGTATACTGGCGGCGAGAAGCCGACGGCGTGGGGCGTTGATGAGGCGCCGGCTCCATATGTGGAGTTGATGAAGAAGAATATTATCAGGATTGAGATACGTGTGGAACGGTTGCAAGGGAAGCTCAAAATGAGTCAGGAAATGGAGAAGGGGGATTGCGAGGGGGTTGTGAAGGGGTTTGAAGGTTGGGGACGGAGGTTGGGGATGGGATGGCGAGGACGGTTAGGGACAGGGGGGAATTGAAGGGTTCACGCAAGTGAGCTCGGTGATTGACTTGATGCGAGGATGTGTATATAAATTAGATGGTATGTGTCTTCAAGACCTCCATGTATCCTTTAGATCTTGAATTTGTGTCCCCATTATTAAGGGTGATGCGCTATAACCGAGGAATTCTTCGGAGGAGATTATAGTCCTGTCAGCAATGACGGTATGCATTATATACTTGGTAGATAAAAGCATGGTAGATTCATCCGATGGTGATTCTTACTACGTGTCCATATGTACTCCATAAGTGGAAATGCACGCGACCACTCTCTTGATTAAAGCTGACGCTGACGCTGATCGGGACTATATTGGGAGCCAGGGCTGATGGGTCTTGGGGGCGAGAAGATGGATACCGGCACTTAATGTGTGAATACTTAGAGTTAACCTCATCAAACTTCAAGACGGTCAGTTCTTTCAGAGTATAGGATAGCAATCAAGTCCAGGGCAGTTTTGATGTTATACAACTTTAAAAATTAACACGGGGAACCCTGGGACATTGAACCTTAACCGAGCTAATAATGCCAAGCCACTTGTCAAGTGGCTTGGAGGGAGGCAGTGAGAATTATGATTACCCTAGTGCCTATTATCATTGCATACGATACGGAATACATACATACCCTAAGTAGTACGGAGTAGTACATAAGTAAGTAATGTAACTTATTATTCTTAGCGATGCTTAATCGTTTCTCCGAATTGAGGTCTCACTTTAGTGCGCCCATGACCAAATGAGGCGCAAAAAAAAGGGTCTAAAGGTTCAAACCTGCTCAAAGAAAGTTCAAGCCTAACCTCCTAAGGAAATTGAGCACGCTAGTTCACCTGCCACGCCCACACCCACAAGGTGACAAGAGTCCTCGGAAGCCAGCTCGGAAGAGAACTTGGACCTTCGCTGACTTGGCCAGTTCAAGGCCAGCTGTCGCCACAAGATCTGACGTACGGGGCCACGTTCGGCGAATCGGAGCCTATGGCGTCCGGAAAGATGGCGAGAGACAACTAATTTTAACCGTTGATCTGAATAATCAGGGTCTCGCACAGATCCCAGGGTTTCCCACAGTCAATAGTAAGAGAATACGAAAGAGTAAGTAACTATGCATTCGTGTGATTAATAATCCTGTATGTACGGAATCCGTCGAATATCGAATATGCGAGACGAGATTATTGTATGTCTCTCTTAAATTTTTTCACCGTTCGGGCAGGATCATCCAGGACCACAAGGCTGATCAGATGGTGTTTGTCCCGAGGCTGATCACGTCAAAGAGAAGGGCGACGATCGCTGATGGAGGCAAGAATCACGAATACATAATGCTAACAAGGAACAACTAGGGCCAATGCACTGTTCCCCAGACATGGAAGGTGGCATAGCCCCTTTGAGCTTCCAAGGGCTTAAGCGATATCAGGATGCGGCTGGACTGGTTAAACAGGAAAGTAATATATACACCGTCAAATGGGCAGTGCCAAGTTTGTGGGGGTAGAAACGGTCTCTCGGGAGCAAAATGGATCCCGACGACAGGATGTACATACACAACGTAGAGTCACATCGACATGTGAAGTTCATTGGATTCGGGTTGCCAGGATCCGGATCCCTCAGAGTCTCAGAATTTGAGGTCGGTGCAGCTTGGACGATCAATAACAACACGAGGATAAGCAAATTGGGGCAAATGTCGCGTGCACAATGGCCCTTTTCAGCTTTCAGGTGCCAAAACTGGAGCTTATCTGATGCAGCTCGATCGTTGAAGTACTTCCAGATTCACGGGGCCCATCGTACTATAATATAATTGCTTGTATCGACTCCGTAGTGGCTCCGAAGGCCGGCCGAGGCCAAAAGGGGCTGTAAGATTAGAAAACAAGGTAATAATTGATGATGGGAGGTGGATTATTATTAGAGCCCGGCGGTAGGGAGTGTTCCACCGATGAGGTGATGAAGACACTGATGTCTCAGGCTCTCAGCTCGACGAATCAGACGTGTTGAACACGGGCAACCGCGCTGCAGGGTCCACCACCAGAGTGGTGCGCGCCTCATCTGCGTCCTATTCAGGGCAACGTCGAGCCGAGCACAAGCTGTGTACGCAGTTCTCCAGGATCTTGAGAGGGATCTTGGAGATACGTCGCAAATACATTGCATTATTCATACTGTACGGCGACAATGGGATATCCGACGGGAGGGAGGAGTTTCCGTGGCATCCGGACAGAACGAGGAACAAATCTGGGGGTCCACTTGGGTAGCACGGATTGTTGGAGCCAACCGATTAGAAAGAGGTTCGAATGTCTTGGAAAAGGGTCCAAATGGCAAAGGGCAGTGGAGTAGTTCGAGCTGGGAGTGGTTAAGGAGGAGCGAAAAGAGGGTCTTGGTGTCAGTCGATCCTACGCTTTGTCGCGTGCCTCGATTCCTATTGGAGGCCCATAGCCAAGTGGGCAGGGGGACTTTTTTTAGTTCATTAATTTAGTACATTTATGGATCACAGTATGGAGTACATACTGTAGTTGGGTATACGAGAGGATCCTCTATCTGATTCTATGATTCGTGTTAATCCTGTTACTGTAGTTATGTACTTGTCTGGGCGCCAGTCTTACTGTACGAGAGGGCCCCAGCTTAGATCCAAGAATATCCCTTCCATTTTCATTTCCATTCCCTTTTTCTTACCTTGTTCTCGAGGATCATTCGTTTATCAACTGCTTTCTACTTTTCCATTTTCTATACCTGCGCGCATTATTACTCTCTTTTGCTCTGCACATACTCGAAACATTCCGGGGTGCTTTGTCGCCCATTCCAGTCCTTCGCCGCCAGCCATTCCACGACATCCCTCTTCTACAGTACCTCCATCCTAAGTCTTTTTTTTTCTTGCTCACAACTCGCAACGACAAACCATGCTATGATCTCGTCATGAAGTTCCTCGCCTACCTCCCCCCGCTGCCGCCCTTTTTATTCGCGGCCTTGGTCGTTGGTGGTCTTGCCTCTAAGGCTTTGCACATCGCTCTCCATATCCACTCACTTCCTTTCCTCTATTTCGTCCTCTACGCGCCTACTCTCGTGATACCAGACCTTCTAGTCATTGCCTTTGTGCGAGTACTACTATATACACCATCTCCGGAAACAAAGTTACAATGGGTAACGACATGCCTGGGAGGATTGCTTTCGTACGTAAACCTATCCGTGGGAGGGATTCAAATGATCGGAATTAGGACAATTGGAGGAATTCAGAAACTCTGGAACTGACCGAGCTATTGAAATATAGCCTAATCGTATGGGGCGCGTCATCCATTCAATTCGGCTTCTTCATGCAGACAGGCGCCGAGGTCGCCTGGGCCGCCAGCAATAGTTTCCTCAGCGATCCCGCTGCCATGAAGATCTTGTTGAGCGGCATCTCGACAGTTTCCGCCGCCGCGACAGTTTTCGGCCTGATCGCCTGGCTAATCCATGCGAAGATTTACCACTGGACTGGTCTTGGGTTGCAGGCGATCCGAGATCTATGCAGTGGAAGCTACAGAGCGCGATATACATTACTCGGAGTTCCCAACAAATCCTGGCTCAACAAGTCGTGGATGACGGCGATGGATCTTCGAACCGTGCGCCGTATCGCTATAACCGTCTCCATCTGCTCATCATTATTGTTCCTGGAACTGACTCGACCCTCGATTCCATATGACCACCTTTCGGGCGCATTGCCGTTGACCTTGTTGGATGCATTTACGAAGAAGTCGAGTACCACCGAAGGATGCCGCCAATCCCCGATGAAATTTCCTCTGTGGACAGATGTCAAGACGGGATTCATGGCTAATAGCTGGTCGCGTCCCTCCTGGCTTCCGCCGAATCCGCCTCCGGGATTCAGTCGTTATGAACATAGCCCCGACGAGCGTGCCGAGAAGGATAACCCTTCATGGTACTTGTGTAACGACAACGAACCCGGCTTCTATAACCCGAAGACAGACCCATTGAAGATTTCAAATCTTGGCGGCGATATATACGAACCCTTGAAGGCCGCGTTTGAGGTGCACTCCGTGGAGATCGACCATGTCATCCTGTTGACACTCGAAAGCGGGCGTAAGGAGCTCTTCCCTATGCAGCAAGGGACTCCTATGTTTGATGCTTTGATCGAGTCACATGCCAAGGAAGATCGAGAGGAAGCGATTGACCGCCTGGTGACAATGACGCCCATTTCGCAGATGCTAACGGGAGAGTATGCTACTGATAGCAAGGGCGAGAAGGTCGATTTGAGTGGTGCGAACTGGCAGGACTCGGCGGCGGAGGGTATGGGTGGGTTAAACGTTCGCGGTGCCCTCACGGGCAGCTCGTTGACATTCAAGAGTATTCTTGGAAGCCACTGTGGGGTGCACCCACTCCCCGTGGATCTTCTGGAGGAGACCAGCCTCGAAATCTACCAGCCATGTCTGCCTCAGCTCTTTGAGCTCTTCAACACGGTTAAGAATCCAAACCCGACCCCAGAGATCCTGGAGCGTGATGATTCCGCATCCGAGGCTCTAAAGAATCCCTGGAAGTCCGTCTTCATGCAGTCCATCACCGATGACTACGATCGCCAAGATGTCCTGAACGAGAATATGGGGTTCAAGCACAAGGTTGTCAAGAGCACTCTAACCTCGGGGAAATCCAAGTATCGGGCTAAGGGACAGGAAATCAATTATTTTGGCTTCGCCGAAACCGAACTGAAGCCTTACGTTCGTGATCTGTTTGAAGAAGCCGCCAACAACAAGACTCGCATGTTCCTCTCTCACGTCACCAGCACCACCCACCATCCGTGGAACACCCCCGACGACTTTGCGATTGAACATTACATGGGCAATGAGGGCAGTATCAACCACAATATGATGAACAACTACCTCAACTCAGCCCGCTTCGTGGACAACTGGCTGGGCGACATCATGACTATGCTCGACGAAACCGGTATCGCCAACTCGACGCTGGTCGTTATTGTCGGCGACCACGGCCAGGCTTTCGGCGAAGATAACAAGGACATGACTGGCACCTACGAGAATGGACATATCAGCAACTACCGCGTCCCCATCGTCTTCCGACACCCTCACATGCCCCGTATCAACATCGACGCCAACGCAACCTCCATTTCCATCATCCCTACCATCCTCGACCTCCTCGTCCAGTCGCACTCCTTAGACGCCCGCGACTCCGAGATGGCCTCATCCTTGCTTCCCGACTACCAGGGCCAGTCCCTCATCCGTCCTTTCATTCCCTATATCAAAGCTGGCCAAGCCACCCCGAGCAAAACCCCCAGCGACATCGCCACTCGCTCTTCACGCAAGACCCATCCAAAAGTGCGCCACCGCACCAGATATAACTGGAATTTCGGCATCATCAATGCCGGCGGCTCTATGGTCTCAATCACCGCCGCTGGATCACCCTACCGACTTGTTCTGCCTCTTAAGGAGGGCTTCGAGTATGTCTTCAGTGACTTGGACAAGGACCCTGGCGAGCTGCACCTGGTCAAGTCGTGGACAATGCGTGATCTCGCTCATGTTGTTTTATCCAAGCATGGCGAGGCAGCTGCCGAGTGGCTCGAAGACGCAGAGCAGGTTGGTAAATGGTGGGTGAATGAGCAAAGGCGGATTTGGGGATACCGGGAGGCATAGACCTTCCGGCTATCCACCGGTTCGTCTTTGATATTTTTGCACGATCTTGAAGCCTATACATGTGTTTCCTTTTTGTTCTTTCTACATTACCGATTTTGTTAGCATCGGCTACTCCGGTCATGCTGCTCCCTTTTCATTGTCTATTTCTGCTGTCATGATTCCATCTTCTGAAAACTTACCAGGCACGGTGTTACGGGTTTGCTCTCGCTTGGACTGCATTATTTTCCTTCTTCCTCTTCATTTCTCCCCCATCACCCATCAATCATCCCGAATTTCCTGAACTGTATTATATGCCTCTACCGCAATCGCGGTTTCTTCGTGGGGAGCCCGAACCTGGTTGATTGGTTGATCGGGCCCTCTTGTACATAAATGAAATATGGGCTGGGCTATTTGTTGGTGAGATATGGGTCTGTCTAATAATTCAAATGATGAGATACTTCTCAAGAATCAGCTCGAATAGTCGGTAAACTGGTGGGCAGCCGCACTCACCCTTGTTGTACGCTGCCAATCAAGATCGCTCCTTAATCGCCCCCTCATACAGCAGTCAGGCCCAAAGAGCCGACACAGCCATCATGAGGCGCCCCAGCGCTTCAGCTCCCGACCGCGTTTACCTCCTCTTCCATGTTTACACTGTTACCACTAATCTCTAGCAGCTATCTGCCGCCGTTTTATCACACCGCTAACCTTTGCGACCGCAAACCACCATGGACGGGCTGAGTGCTGGTGCAAGTGTGATAGCCGTTATTTCGCTGGCCGCCCAACTCGGCGCCGGCGCTCACACTGTGATCAAATTTCTCAACACCGTGTCAGACGCACCAGCCGAGGTACAGCGCCTCCAAAGCCTCCTAGATCAAATCTATGCGATCGCAACATGTGTCCGGAATGCCCTCGAATACCAGCGCAAACTCCACGGCGATAAACGTATCTTGGCGGACGATATTCATATCTCGTTATTGAATTGCCAGAAAAAGGTTCAGGGAATTGAGCATATTGTGGATCGATTCAAAGAAACCGAGAAAGGTCGCTCGGTAGCCAGTCGGAAATGGGCTTCATTGAAGTTGGCCTTGAAGAAGGAGGACGTGTTTGGGCTTGAGCGACAGCTTGGCCTGGCTATACAGATACTGGATATTTCGCTCACAACGCATTCACTGTAGGTAGGACGTGGATTCTAGGATATGGACACGGAATTAATACAATGTCTAGGGCATCGCAAACTCGAAACACGCTCCTCTTGATCCACAAGTTGGACTCGCTACCATCCACTGATAATCAGTTGGTAGTAGTCGGTTCCGGATCATCTTTGACACTGAACAGTGCGCGTAGACATGTTCCAGTCAAGAATGATAGAGCTGCTGTCTATTATTCTCGACACAAGTTCACACGCACGCATGAGTCCCAATGGTCTGCACATAACTTTGGGTTCTGCCGCATTGGAATCACCAAATCCAAGACGACAGATTGCAGATACTATCGGGAGTCTCCATCCCAATCAGTAAAAGAAAAGACAACATATGACATCTATCCTTCATTCTTGTCCAGGGCTATCACACTCATGATTTCCAATTCAGGAATAACGAATGTCAGCATCAAAATTATTCCATTTATGTCTTACGATATGGTATCTAGGCTAACCACATGCGGCCTCAACGATGATCTGGCGGGTATTCAATCACTTCTCAGTAATAAGGAAATTTCAATGCACAGTGAATCACTGTTTTTTGTGAGTCAACAAGTTAAACTGCATTGAAACTCTGCTTATCAATTTCTAGGATGCCGTTAACTGTGCTTGGAAATCTCCTTCAAACGACGGTAAAGAAATTCTCATGTTTCTTATACATCAGGGCTGCGAGCTAAATGAGTCTGATTTACAGGGAATGCTGTAAGTTTGCCAAGCCAAGGAATAGTCTGCGTTGGTTGTGCGTACTAATGCTTTAACGTCTATTCACCAGTGACCTGATTATGCCTTGGATCCGGCAGCATCAGATTGACAGCTTCTTTCAAACTTTCAGAGTGCTCTGCTCCAGAATTGAATATGCAAAGAAGCCTGTTGATGAATTATTCAAAAATTCCGAAGCATTTCATGATGTCAAGATCTTTGAAATTCTCGAGTGGCTAGCGTTCACGGGCGTACAAATCACCACCCTGCCACCTGACTTCTATCTAGGGTCAGCACTATCAGTTCTGGTGAGATCATGGAATACTCCAATGACCAACGAGAATCTTATAATACATCGTGCGCTTGTCAAAAAGCTTGTCACGGCTGGTGCAGACTTACACTACACAGATTCAGATCAACGAACACTACTCCAGAGGCTTGTGGCGTGTTCACCGGTGCAGATTACGCATAAAGAATACATTAATGAGTGGCTGAGCGTTCTTGAAGACTGTACGATTGACGTCCGTGACTATCTCCTGCAAGAGTCTCACTTCCCTGACCTCCATCCATTCGAAATTGACACCTACGCCACTATTCGAGCTGCCCAAAAAACCGACGTGTCAATCTTCCTGTACCAGGAAATGTACACATGCATTGATCTTTGCGTAATTGGACTTAGGTTCGACAATTTAGGCCACCCAATTCCGGAAATTCTGCGATGGGTGGACCATGGAAGCCCGGCCGCCTTGGTTTTGGAGGAATTCAGCTTCTGTGCGAATTTGGTACTAATCCCTGGCGAGCACTGCAATTGTCTTGCGCACTGGGTCCCATTATGGGAACGTAACCTGCAAGACCTGAGAGACCTACCAATCGATGCGCCGCGCATGTTGACATACCTTGGATGGAATGTCGATGCATCTCAAGCTGGAAGGTCGATACTGCCTTCGGGTCAAGTCCACGTATTGCTTGTTGATAATGAACTATTCGGGCCCTTGGACATATTTTTGCAGAATCTGGCAATGAAACCTGAGATTAACATTTCACGTTGCCCAGCTCAGGCCCAACAGGAATGGGACGAAGGATTGGAGGGTGCTGCCCAAGTGAATGGATCCACAAAAGCGCCAGTCAAAAATGATTATGCGCCGACCAAAGCTACGGAGCTTTGTCAACAAGGAAACTGTCAATATTTCACTTTTTGTGATTGTGATGCCCCCGGCATATATTTGGATTTGTGGCCGTTCCATGGGAGCACGCATACCCTATGTCAGACTGGAAATAAATTGAATCAGGCTTGTCTTGGATCTGCTGGCCCATATGCGTTCGGGGAACGATGGTGTGAGATACACAGATGCAGATTCAACCATGCGAGGTTCGAGAGAAAATAGGCCAAGAAGGTTGCCAAAAGGTTCAAGCGCGAGGGAAAAAAGGTCGCTGAGTTCCATATGCCAGGCGCTTGGCCAAGTTGATTTGTCCTTGAGATAGAATCTATGGGGTGAATTTAAACTTCACATCAATAGACAGAGGCACTCCTATGAGAATTTATAGAGCTATTCATTTATACCAATGAAGCTTTACCACAACTTCCACCTTCTATTGACAAGTGAGTCAATCCCAGCCAAAAATTTCTGCCATACCTTCCCTTCATCTAATTGGAGAATCTTGTTCATGCGAGCATAGTTCCGAGCATCTTGGTCCTCGGTCTCAGTCTTCAGCTCGACCTTACTATTCTGTCCCCAAACCATCCAAGAGGCTGTATCATTTGCCCTCCAAGGCTCAAGCCCGTTTGCAAATTCGATCCAAGCTGCAGAAAATTCCCGTGCCATTTGTTGTTCATCGTCATTCATCTCTCCTGCCAGGTTTCTGAACAGGTACAACAACTCATGTGCATGATATGCCGTCCCTTCCAGCGAATTGGGGAGACGAGACCGCTGGTCGAAATGATACAAGAATGGGGCCCTTCCCTCCGGCAGCCCATGCTTGGAACACTCCTTTGCCAGAGCATAGTTTGGTATTTTGAAGATGAAATCACCACACATGTGCTCCACCTTTTCAAGAAGCTCTGTTTGTGCCAGGTCGGCAGTAATTTCATAAGCCTCAAGAATTTGATCAGTCAAAGACTCGTCCTCAATATGAGCATTAATAACGCGTCGAATCGAGCCATATTCGTCTTCAAGTAAGTTCACGTGGAAAATGATGCCCTCGTGATAAACGTCACCAAACATGTATCCCTTCAACCACGATGGCGGCGCAGTGACACCCCGTGGGTCTGCTTCAGGTAGATAGAACCAGCCATCAAGACATGGATTTCCGGTTCCCGCAGGAACGCCCTGGATTGCGGGTGTTGCATCCGCAAGTTCCTGCTGAGGTATAGCCCGCAGTTGCTCCAGCACATCGGGAGCTGTGGGATCGATTTTGAAATGGCGACACACAGCGGCGAAGAAAATATCATGTTGCTGCATAGTCCAGGGGGGAATAGCTGCGGACAGTCCAGACATGCAGGCAGCGCGGTGAAAGATAGCCGGTTGCGCTGCTTGGAGTTGATTGCTGATGGAAATTCCTCCAGCAGATTCACCTACCGCAGTCACTTTCTCAGCATCACCTCCAAAGTACTCAATGTACTGTTGAACCCAGTCAAAGGCGACTCTTTGGTCTGTGAACCCAAAGTTACCACTCCCTGCAAAGCCGTCCTGCTGCAGCTCTCGTGCAATCGCTTCGCCAGCCAGAAATCCGCCGACACCAACTCGGTAATTGAAGTTGACGCATATGATTGGAAGACCAATATCGATACTCCTTGACACAAGATTGACCGCGTCGAAGATTGGAAGGTTGGCGCCGCCGTATAGCAACGATCCGCCATGGACATAGACGAAGACAGGGAGGGGCTTGCTGGTAGTGTCAAAAGTACGGGGAATGACGATGTTCATGACCAAGCCGGATAGCTCGTCCACAGGTGGAGGCCAAGGCAAATGCACAGCAGGAGGAACAGGAACAAGGTCACTTGAGTTGTCGCCGTCGACTAGACCTGGCATCGGGCAGTCATTGCTGTGAGATGTTAGCCATAGTGGTTCGTGTTCAATTGACCAAGATTATAGTACCCTAACTTTGTTCCATCGTGATAGCCATCATTCCACGAGGTTTTCAGAGTTGATCGTGTCCAGCGCTTCGGCAGATTTGCGTAAGGAATACCGCAGAATTGTTGTACACCATTGGCATACTGCAAACCGTCCAGGGTCCCTAGCCCGGGAATGATGGTCTTGCATTTGGAGATGGGGGTTTGGAAGGACATTGGGAGAAAAGCTCACGAGTAACAAGTTTAGCATGGAGCTTTATCACTGACAATGGTAGGCAATTGTTGCTATCAGAGGCATGTCCACGCGGGATGTCTACAATTAACTATAATTTGATTACTCCGTATAGTTTTGACTCTTCGTGCTTATCTCCCTAATCCGGCAGTCCGACCCGATATCTGCCGGTTATCAGTGTGGCCCCCCAGCAGTTCCACTTCCCCCGCATTTCTTATAATGCCTGGCCCATTTCACCCGCCCGCATGTCGTACTCGTTTGATTTCTCCCTGCATTCGGTATGTCGACCCGCAGCTATCAAGGGTGTTGGACGTGCAAGCGCCGTCGACGCCGATGCGACAATGCTCGTCCAGCATGTCGGAACTGTGCGCAGCGCGGAGTAGATTGTGAGGGTTATGAGGTACGACTGCGCTGGGGAAGCGGCATTGCCTCGCGCGGTCGATTTACCGGCGCTGATAAGCCGTTGGAAGAGAATGTACCGCCGAGGCCAAAGGGACGACGGAGAGATTTGAGTCGAGAGAGGAAGAGGCTCGAGACTCAGGCTCAGTCCCAGAGGGATGTTGGTCAGTTCAGATACCTTGATCAATTTGTGACAGGTTTAACGAGTCGCTCATAGAATTCCATGAAATGGTCACTCAATTGGAAGCAGATGTTTCCCCCAAAACAGAACGATCGGAGCATGATGAAATCCTGTTCCATGAATGTGAGTTCTAAAACGAAACGCAACTATGTGGTCTCACGGTGTACTAATCACACACATCTCAAGTTCTAACAAATGGAATCAACATTCTACATTCAACCACAGCACCAAAGAGCATGCTACAGCCTAGGGTTCCCGGACTATGTCAAGAGTCCAGCGCCTTGTACAATATTTGTCTTACATTTCAACTCTCTCTATCTGCTACTCACACCCCTCAATTCTTCGAATACTTGGATACTTCGTTGCGAGAATTCCGATCCGAACTAGCTCGCTCCACGACGCTCGCTGATGGAACACTGACCGCGGGTCTTCTACTATGTAGTATTGGTGTGAGTGGCCTCATTTCCCCGGTTCATGACCCGATTTGGCATGATGGGCTGACCCATCTTCTCCACTCGCGCAGTTGATGCACGGACTACCGTGGACAATGCATATAGAAGGCATGCATAACATCTTGCAAAGTCGGAGTCCGAGTGGTTCTCCTAATACAGCCACGCCAACTCCATTTCGAGCTCATCTCCTCGAAGTCATGGGGGTCATGGACATACCCTGTCTCGCTATAGGGCGCCAGACGCCCTCAATCGGCATTTGGCGCCGATTTTGTCAGCCGACAGGACCGAGGCACGGTATCGAGCCAGTGACTGGAATACCGCGCTCGTTGTTGGATTTGCTTGCCGGAATTGGCCTAGATACAACAGAGCAAAGCTTCTGGGATTGGCCCGGAGAAGCTGGGAATTTCTTGCAATGCTATCTATGGGAAGCATATCGGTTAGCGGGGATCCTGTCCATTCGCCAGTTTGAACGCCTCCAGAAGCCACTATCGGATAGTCCCCAGAGTCTTTCAACATGGCGGCAACCGAACTCGTGCCCGGCAGACTCGAGAACGCTCGTTGCTCGTGTTCTTGCTAGTGTGGATGCTCTTCGCATGGGTTGCTTAGAGCGCCCGAACGAGGACCCTTTCATCAAGAACTCGATCCTGTTCCCCTTGGTTGTTGCAGGACTGGAAACTGATATCATGTGTAAAAATCCGCAGTGGCAGGAAACTATTCGACGATCCTCTCTAGGGTCGCGTCAAGATCATATTATTCTTGGTATCTTGGAGGAAATGTGGCACCGGGGCGATTCTGCACTTGATATAAATGCGTTGGCTCGGGCAAAAGATGTTGAGATGGGCCTGTTATGAGGATACCGAGAGACAGTTATGTTGAATTTTCCATGCTATGTTGTGTCTATTTCCTATTCAATGTGGAAGGCGGCGTTTGGAGTTTGTTACATGTATATTTATTCTTTCCAGGCTGCAAATTCCCGACCTCACTATGTGCTATCTGTCTCTCGCACCATCACCCAATATTTGAGTTTCCCATCCTCATTGGCGTGCGCTGGAGTATCTGTGAGCTCCACTTCCTCTATCGTCTTGAAACCAAATCCCTCATAGAAGCCGATGTTCTCCTGCCGAGTGCACTCCAGGAAAATTGGATTTCCTGCGACTTGGTCGAGAATGGCCCTCATCACGGCACCCCCCAAACCGCGGGACTGTAGTGATGGATGAACGGCGATAACTTCGAGATACCACAGCTTGGGGTACTGCACCTGTAGGGCCTTTTTACCGGAGGTGTGTCTCGCCATGAGTTTATCCACTCGCTATCCAGACGTTTAAATTAGTACCAGCATCTTGCTTTTGGCAAGGGTCATGGACTTTTACCTCGATTTTGCAAGACTCGTCTTTGACCGGTCTGAATATTTCCAAAATCCACAGCTTACAGGCAAGCCACATCGTGGAGAGCGACCATGGAAGGTGTCCAGTTGGAGGGAACAAGAACACCACAGCGCCAGAATCGTGCTTCTGGTTGACTGGGATATCTGTATCCTCGGAACTCGATACCTGAGCTGTCTTTTCAGGCACAACAGCCCCATCCGAGTACTGGATCGTGTTGTTCTTCCGGGGATATTCGCGTGCCATCTGACCGACACTGGCCGACTGAAGAACAATACCTTCAGTCATCACATTCTGTACCCTTCTATATTGCCATTTTCTCGCCGTTGTATCTTGATAGGCCCAAGGTGTCGCGCTCGGTCGTAGCCATTGTATCAAGGGATCAGATGAAAATGCCGCGTTGACTGTTCGCGCAACAGCCGATATTGATCGATCTGGATTGTTTGCGTGTCAGCTAAAAAGGATACTGCATGGATGATTCTCAAGGAAGGGACAGCAGACCACTTTGGATGGGGAACATATTGACGGTGATCTTTTGTTTCGACATGGTCTTAGAGAGAAGCTCCTCCGATGCTCAAGAGAAGATGATAGGTAGGAGATAGCACGAAGCGCCACAGTTTCTAGTCGTGGGAATATGGAGAGACTAATGTAAGTCTGTACTCGCCGGAAGACTGTACACTTGAAATTGGCCGAAGTGGAACTATCAAGGCTGCTATCATCCTCTCTCGCGTCGGCATCCTCCACTTGGCGATCATCCGAAATCCAGGGGCCCAAGAGCATGAGAGTGTCTACCTTCCACTTAAGGCCAGGTCTCCACCAGCCTAAAATCGCTTCAAGATTGCCAGGTACCACGATAGGGCCTAAACGGCGAGCCTCACAGGTTAAACGCAAGTACGGGCGCCACGCGTCTCTTATCGTGGGATAATCTATACCTGATTAGGAAGGCGGACCCTCTACAACTCTAAAATGAAGTGGCGTCGAAACGCCCACTGATCGAGACTGAACTCTCTCCGCACTTCAGAGCCGACATGAACTGCCATCTCCATGTTTGCTCGACTTGCACCTTATCAGAATCGCTCGTGTGCTGTGTCCTTGTCACGGTGGCGCATAGCGATATCAACAGCCGTCATGTGGACCAATCTGAGCGGAGTCTGAAATCTGGGGAAGATAATTAAATATCTCTTCGCATCGCCTTCGTGTCACACTGCCCATGCAAGTTGATTTCGTTCAATTCTGGAACAATGGCTACTACTCATGTCAATATTGATGGATCGTCCTTCGAAGGAGGGGGGTTACTTCCTCCTGGAACATTCCGTCTAATTCAAGGTGCCGTTGAATGATGGGTCTTGAGTGTGGAAACAATTCACTAACTCGGCTCCACAGAAGATGGGTCGGAGCACTATGGCCAGCGGGCTGTCATGCTCGATCCAGTGCCTTCCAATGATCCCAATGAACCTTTGGTCAGTTCGTCGTATATACCTCGAAAGCAATTCATCTCCATCTAATTCTTGTGGATTTTAGAACTGGAGTGCAGCTCGCAAGGCCGTGAATTTTACTATCGTTCTGGGAATGACAGTCGTGGTCTTTACAGCGTAAGATACGCTCATAGATATCCCTTGAGGCCAAGCTGACGATACTCTTTCAATTCAGGCTCTCGATTCAATCAATCTTCTGGCAGCAAATGGTCCTTGATCTGAATGTCACCTATTCTCAGCTTAATCAAGCCATGTCGGTCAACTTTGTTGGACTCGCAACTGGCTGCGTGCTATTCATCCCCCTGGCCAAGAAGTTCGGCCGCAGACCAGTGTATATCGTGTCTACAGCTCTCATGTTAGCCACCACTTTCTGGACATCCAGACTTGAGAGCCTCGCGGAGCTTTACGTGACCAATCTGCTACAGGGCTTAGCCGGTGCAACTAATGAAACTATTGTGGAGATTACTGTATGAATTGGTCTCTATGCTCTGACGCATCAACCACTGACTCGGGACTTCCAGATTTCCGATTTATTCTTTGTGCACCACCGAGGAAGTATGAACGGTCTGTACATGACCATGGTCATGATTGGAGTGCGTATTTTACTCCGCAAAAGTGAAATTTGCTAACAACTTCTGTAGAGTTTCTTGACGCCAATGGCAGCGGGAGCACAAGCAACAAGACAGGGATGGCGTTGGTCCTATCAAACAATGGGCATCTTCAACGCCATCTTCTTCCTCTTGTTTGTCTTCTTCTATGAAGAGACCAAATATGTTCCGGTCCTGAATGGACAAGCCAGAGCTGGTCCAGAGACGGAAGAAGACCTTTCTGTTCCTGTCGATCCAGACCATAAATCCGCCGTGCAGTCAGACACAAAGGCCGCACTGGCAGCCGAGCCAAGCAGCCTTCATCATGAACTGGATCTCAGTATCCCAATTAACCCCTGGCAAAAGCGTCTTGCCCTGTGGACTCCCACCCCTGAACCCATCTGGCCCTACTTCTATCGCCCCTTTTACGTGTTGTTCACCTTCCCCACCGTGTTCTTCACCGGGCTCCAGTATGCCTCCGGCGTGGTCTGGCTGACTGTCACTGCAAACGTGCTGTCGCTTGTTTTCCCATTGCCCCCATACCTATTCACTCCTGAGCAGATCGGGTTCATGAGTCTTGGCCCATTTGTTGGAAACCTCATTGGCGCCTTTTATGGCGGACTACTTGGAGATCGATCTATCCTTTATTTCTCTCGAAAGAACAAGGGTTTCTACGAGCCTGAAATGCGGTTGTATATTCTCCATCTTCCTGCTCTTTTCATGGCTGGAGGTCTGATAATGTTCGGAATCACCACCTCGCGGGTAAGCTTACACCTGGTCCCAGCAGCTCATACACTTGAAGCCCTCTTCCACGCGCAATTCTAGGCGAAGTAAAGGCTAATTTACTGATTCTAGGGCATGCACTGGATCTACCCCAGCGTTGGAGGTGCCTTTTTCGGATTCGGACTTGGCAGTATTGGCGATGCCACGTTGACTCTGGTCATTGATAGTTACCGTGATGTACGCCATTTCAAACTAAGAATGACTCGATTCAATGTTTTTCTAACATTTTTCTTTGAACAGATTACTGGCGACGCCTTCACAGGAATAGCATTCCTCCGCAACGCCATCAGTATTGGAATTCCATTTGCTATTACTCCATGGATGCAGCGCGAAGGTCTCCAGAATATGTTCATTGCCTGTGGATTTATTAGTCTGGGCATCTCGTTGCTCATTATTCCCATGGTTTTCTATGGCAAAAGGTCTCGTCGTGGCTTGGCGGCACGCTACTATCGTCTTGTGGAGCAACAGGGTCACAACCATGGGTGACGGAGTTGTGTGCTTATCATGCCAATGAAGGGATGGATGTCGTGGGAAATGTTCGGGCCCTGGAAGGTGTGTTTGGATCATTTATGTAAATGTGATAGTACCAAGGAGGATGGAATGTGCTGTTGTAATATGGTCACGAGATATTAAGAAGAATTTTTCCGTCCTCGGAGATTAATTATTTCAAAATCATGCAAGCCATTGGCTTGAAAGAAAGAGACCTTATATCGCATACCTTCAAAATGATAGTTCTCAGTGATTCAAAGTCCAGATACAGTAGATGGGAAACGTAAATTCAACCTGGGGATACACAACAGCAGCTAGTTCGAATTCCTTCACCAATGACAAATTTTCTATTGCTCTGAGCTACTCTCAGAATTAGACTAATTCATGAGAAATAATGTAATTGGTCCAAAAAGACGACTCGACCCATCTGATTACAGATTGGATTGACGCCGAGTATCTGACATAGTCCTCGGCATTTCCGCCTCAGCAATCCTCTTCTCAGAGACCAGCAACTGGTCCGGGAACCAATTCAAATCTGGGTCTGCAGTAGAAACAAGCTGATTATCACGATTGAGAATCATCGTGCCCAACGCCTTTCCGCAAAGCCAGGCTTGAACCATACCCTCACCCCCAAATGCAGCACATACCCACTCCGAGCCCGCTTCACAACTGGCTGGTTCAGGCCGACCTGTGGCAGCGCTGGGTAGCCGTCCCACCCAGGGGAATCCGTCCGTGCTAAATGCCATGTTACCAGTCCACATGGCCTGAATAGGGTCACCTTGGACCGGGCCCCAGGACTCGTGGCCAAAGACTGCACTTAGAGCGCCTGATAAATGGATGTCAAGGTAGACACTCATGTCATTGTCTTTGGAGATACCTAGATCGGCGACGCCGCCACCCTCGCCGCTTGCAAACCCACCACCGAACATCATCTGGCCGCTGGGTAGCTGGGTCAGATAGTCGAAGCCACGGTCGTAGTTGAAGAGCCATGAGTGTTTCGTAGCTTGTAGAGGGAACCTTTCACCGGGTGTCTGGGCTGACATTTGGCCGCGGACGGGGAAGATGCGACCTCGGAGTCCGGGAACCAGATGGCTGACATGCGCGTTGGTGCAGTGAATGATGTGCTTAGCGGAGATTGTTCCTCGAGAAGTTTCAATCTTGTAAGGCTGGCTTGAGCCATCGTTGGGATAGATGGCCTTGACGGCAGTGTGATCTGCAACGTAGAAATCTTCTGGATACTCAGAGAGAAGACGTGCGAGAACACCCGTAATGAACTTGTATGGCCAAAGGGCTCCAGCGGGGCCAGCAACAACACCTGTTGCACGAGATAGCTTGAACTCCTATAGTAGTCAAATTAGCATGATGGAATATATAGTCTGTGTAGGATGCACAAACCTCTGGAATCGAGCTACCCTCATACGAAATCCACTCAGCCGACTCCTCGGGCATGCCCTCCTTGAAACGACGCAGTCTTTCAACCGCAGCTTTCCACGGTTCTTCGCCAAAATAGGCACTTAGGAACTGAACTTTCCTTGCCTGGGCAGTCTCAGTCAGCCCCAGCTCCTCCGCAACACTCAACATCTCACGCAGATGTGCCAGTCGGAAGCGTAGGAGCTTGCGCGCTGACTCCTCGCCAAACACATCCGCAATCTCCGCATACTCGTCGGCTGTCTCGAGGATATGGCCGCCATTACGTCCGGTGGCACCGCTGCAAATATCGCGGGCCTCCAGAATGACCACAGCCGGATGGGAGGAAGTAGACGATGACTTAGCGCGATTTTGAAGCAAAGTCCGTGCGATAGATGTGCCGGTAACGCCAGAGCCGATAATTACGACATCTGCCTCGGCGGGCAAGGGTTTTGAGGAGGGCTGAGCAAAAGTTGGATGTGGGGTTTGAAGCCAAAACGAAGAAGTTGTGTTATCACTGGGGATACCTGGATCAGAGTAAATTCGATCCAAGGCGTGTTGTCTCTCAACGGGCGAAACCGCAGCACTGGTTAACATAGAAAGCACAATAGACATTTTGGCAAGTCAGACAAAAAAGTATATAGAAGTTGATCTCTTTAGGAGAGAAGAGTTGAAGAGGAGTGTGGTGGTGAGAGATAGTGTAAGGTGATACATAGTTGGAGAAGCTATCAGCTCAAATAGGGCCGGCATGGGCGCTGGCAACGAAGCGCCGAGGCGATTACTCGCTAATCGGATGCATGCTGTTGTACCTACCTCTTTAGTTTGCAAAGGATGAATCATACCATTCGGTTCAAGTCAGTTGAAACGTGTCTGAAGACTATCATAAAGGTTGATAAGGCCAGGGGGACAACCTACCCGATTCGAACCTTCTCCACTGCGGGGAAAAGAATTTGGGTTTCACCAGAAGCTCGCCGAACTAGAAATGCCATTCGTTCATGTTGTAGATACATGGAATCTAGAGGCACGATAAAAGCCACGAGTTCCTACAATGATGGCATGGTAGAATTCGACTTCGCTATTCAACTTGCAATAGTCAAACCTCACCACGTCAATTCTGCACTATCACCATGCCACCTGCACCATCGCCTGGAAACGACGTCTTCCCTGACGGCCCGTCTATGCGACAACCTGCCTTGTCCTGGCTGTACAGACTGGAATGCGATATCGCCAAGGAGGAACTCAATATTGGTGCTCCTCACGACGCGGGGATCATTCGCAGTGTTGCGAATATCGTGCGCGGAAGTATCAAGGGTCCCGGCATTGAAGCAACTGTCCTGCCACTGGGGGGAGCTGACTGGGCCACTGTGATCAAGGGAACGCACGTATGATCAAGAATGAAATATCCCACGAGAGGGTATTCCGATCACTAACGTTATATCTCCACTCCAGTCAATGAAGCTTGACGCGCGGTACACTGCGCGTACCTCTGATGGCCACTACCTCTATATTCGCGCCCATGGGCTGTATCGCCCCGGTCCAGGAACCGAGTATGCGAAGCAAGTCGAACAGGACTGGACACAGGTCCCCAAGGCAGTAGTCACTCAAGATGATGTGGAATTTTTCTCGCATTTGCGCCTGGAGGCGGGACCAGGACCGTACAATTGGTTGAATGGACTTGTATGTCTCGGTGTGATGGTCTGCGAGGGCGAGAAAATCTGGATTGATGCGTACCATCTCACGAACTTCCCGGGTATCAAGCCGGAAGATGTAGTTGCCAAGGCATGAGAAACCATAATGGAGCTGAGGATCCCGGCAGATAGAAAAGAGTATGTGCCGATAGAGACCAATGAGAATTCGTCGTTTGTCGTGTCGTTCCAAAGCCAAGCAGCTATTCCCAATGAGGAATGCGGACGCATCGTCACGTCCAGCGAATCAACAGCGAAGAATAAACCAATCAAAGAAACAGCTTTTGATAGCTCCCACGCGTCCGCGGGGTCCGGTGGGAAATGTGGGGGAATAAAGGAAGCACCGAGGTGTGAGTATAGGAGGGGAAGCTGGGATCATGCAGGTCGCAGTAGGTACATAAACGCGGTCGTGGAACCAGCGAAGAAGGGGACATCCAAGACGTGAAGTCGAATTTCTCTTTCTCATGGCGACCGAAACCTCTCAAACTCATCATCCCACCAGCGACTGGCAGGAGTTGGTGGCTCGAAAGCGCCGCGAATGCCAGGACAAAATTCCCCATGAATGGGCACTGAGCGAAGATGTCTTGAAAGAAGTGCCTCAGCATCTGCTGGAATACGATCTCCCGCGTCGCAGTGGCCTCTTGTCTGACATCGAGCTCGATATTACGGAGAATTATACTGCAACTGAGCTTTTGAACAAGTTGGCTTCGGGTCAGGTCAGCTCGCTGGTGGTCACGACGGCCTTTTCGAAGCGTGCAGCAATTGCACAACAGGTGGTAAGTACCATCTTCAATGCATATTCTCTCTTGATAATTATGTGTGTCATCTAACGCCAATTACCTTCGGGTTCTAGACTTCATGTCTCACGGAGACCTTCTTCTCGGAAGCTCTGGAACGAGCCCGCTTCCTCGATGAATACCTTCAGCGAGAGGGAAAACCCATCGGTCCCCTCCATGGGTTACCTATCAGTCTCAAGGACAGCTTCTGCCTGGAGGGCGTCCAGTCAACGGTGGGATACGTGGCTTGCTTGAACAACCCACCTGCAACCAAAAACTCAGCACTGGTCACGATGCTCCTCGAACTTGGTGCAGTGCTATACGTGAAAACCAATATCCCTCAAACAATGATGGTAAGAATACCCAACAAGCAATTCCAATCAATATCTGCTGTGGAAATTTCAATCAGAACTGACATCTTCTCAATTAGACTGGAGACTCGGAAAACAACATCTTTGGTCGTACCCTTAACCCGCACAACACAGCCCTCACTGCGGGCGGATCAAGCGGCGGCGAAGGCGCCTTAGTGGCATTCCGAGGCTCAATTCTGGGCGTCGGAACCGATATTGCAGGCTCCATTCGCATCCCATCGCTATGCTGTGGTGTTTACGGGTTCAAGCCGACCACTGCTCGAGTTCCCTTCGGCGGTCAATTCTCCGGTGCAATGGAGGGCTTGCCTGGACTCATCCCTTCCGCAGGACCCCTTGGCCACAACCTGACAGACTTGAAGCTATTCATGGACACGGTCATTGGATCAGGAAACGCCTGGGAATATGATCACACAGCCGCTGCCGTGCCATGGAACAAGACTACAACGGTCGGCAATGACCGCAATGGAAGTCTCACCATCGGCGTGTTGTCTGAAGACAAACATTTTCCCCTCCATCCTCCTGTGAAACGCGCCCTGGAGCGTGCAGTGGAGGCCCTGACCAAGGCAGGTCACCATATCGTCCGTATTGAAAATAACACCAAGGATGATCTATCGGTGGCTTATGCCTCGAGATTGGCATTCCAGTATTTCACCTACGGTCCTCATGTTGATAATATCGGACCCAGCGGCGAGCCACTGGTAGCATCGGTGGCTAAATTTGCTTCGCCGATGTTCTCTGGCCCTTGGCCTGTTGAGCAGGAGCAGGATACACTTCATAAGGTGAATGAGCTGCATGTGGCTCGGGAAAAGGTCTCGAATGCCTGGCGTCAAGAATGGGCGGAGAAGAAGTTGGATATTATTTTGGCTCCTGGTTCACAGAACACGGCAGTTGGATATGATACATATGGCTGGCCGCCTTATACAGTGATGTGGAATCTGCTTGATGTGAGTCTCTGGTCCGTTTTGGATGTCTTCGGTTCGGGGAGAACTAACTTGACTCTTAGTATCCTGCTTGCATTATTCCATTTGGAAAGGCATCCAAGGATCTGGACCCCGAGGAGATGAAGACGGGTGATGATGTACAGCCTGATTGTGAGTGATTCTAACTACATCTTTCCTGATTTATTACTGGCTAACACGTTGCTAGATCGTCCAGAAGAGGTAGATGGAGCACCCTGCGCGATTCAAATCGTGACGCCCCGTTTCCAAGACGAGAAGTGTCTTGCCGCTGCTGAACTGATTGAACGAGCAATCCGTGCCTAACTTCTAATGTACCATGCATCTTATACCGAAAGCGCGAGTTAAACATAGAGAGTTAAATAGAGAGTCTCATTCAAAGCAAGATGTAGGTACATTATTTACTGGGTCCATCGCTGCATCCAGGATTCAATATATCTGTGTATCAAGCCCTCTACAACAGGATCCTTGACGAGACCCAACGACGGACAATCATGAACGGTGCGATCAGTTTCAAAGTCAAGACCCGCCGCTTTCTGTGTTGGGGTACAGCCGTTAACCTGTGCCTGAGTAGCCTTTCCATATTTACCACGCCAGAAATCAATTAGCTTGATACTTGGGTTCTTCTCTGGATCCTGCTCGCTAGAAGCCAATCGCTGAAGCCACTCTTGCGGCGAGACAACCTCAAACTCCGGCAGAGCCGAACCCTGTTTCAAGGCAGGAAGCAAGTCATCCTTCCAACTGAAGGACTTGGGGTTGACCAGGTGGTACACCAAATCCACCTCCTGACTTGCCTCTGCTCCCTTCATAGCCAGGTCTGCAACAGCGTGCGCACATTGGTCAACAGGCAGCCAGGTCGGACTCTCCGAGAGCTCAGGAAGTGCACCCGTCGTCAATGCACTACGGAACATAAGCGCTACGGCCTCAGTCTCATTCCATTGAGCGCTGATGGTGTCGCCGCCGAGTTGTCCAATTCTCAGAACTCTGGCTTGCATACCAGTCTGACGCATGGCATTGCGGGTGATATGCTCGGTGACTAACTTTGAGCGACCGTAGCCCATTTTCTGCGCATGATTCAAGTTCTCGATTGCGATCTCGGGAATCGATGCGGGTTTGGGGGTACCGCTGGCCGTGCTAACACTTGAGCAGAAGAAGAACTGTGCAGGGGCGGGTAGCTTGGAGCGGAGACAGAAGTTGATGAGGTTATACGTTCCGCGGATGTGTTGTTGCTCGAAGGATCGTACCCCGAGGTTGAAGTTGACAGCCCAGGCGCTGTGGATCACGCGTGTCAAGCATGATAGAAGGTGGTCGAGTACATAACCATCCAAGCCCAGATTGGACTGCGACAAATCACTGGGGATAGCCCGAAGTTTAGCGGCCTCGTCATCCGTGAGAGCAATATTGCGGTCGGCTAGGGCTTTCGAGAGACGAGCACCTGCTGCTACCTGCCCAGGAGCACGTACGAGAGCCCAAACTTCGGAGACGTTGGGTCGTTTGAGGACTTCAGCAACAATGAAGGCTCCGAGGTTGCCCGTAGCACCGGTGACGATCACAACCTCCTTTTCAGGTCGCTGCGGGATCGTAGGGTGATGTTGTGTAAAGTGAGAGTATTTCTTAATCATCTCCTGCATGATCTGAACTTCATCTTCGGCCTCGGATTCTTGACCAGTGCGCAGCTGGTATAGGTGCTTGGCGAGAGCACTGACTGTGCCCTTCTCAAAAACGATGTTCTGACTCAATTCGTCCGCATTCTCTCCCAGATCCAGGTCGCGCACAATGTATCTCCAGATCTGTGTTGTTTGCAGACTGTCAACACCTGCAGAGAAAATATCGGAATCAGCATCTGGCAATGGGACATCGAGATCGTCATGGAATCGAGCCAGTAGCCACTCCTCCAACTCCGGGACACTGAGTGCGAGATCACCCTTCTTTTCGTTTCCACCAAAGTTGGCATAGGCTGTCTCAATGTCCTCGGCAAACTGCTGATAGACCTGAGCCCGGATAAAAGTTCCTTTGTCTGTCGCGGCATAGGGCACATCAGCGCTCTTCACCACAACCAACTCCTTTGGGATGCGAGAGAATGTTTCAGCTCGAGCATTCGCAGCCTCCACGGCGGGCCAAATAGCATCCAAAAACTCCTCATCGTTCAAATCCGTAGCCTTTTCTGCTGCACGGAAGATCAAGGCTCCTGGTACAGCTCGTTGGAAGCCAAAGACAACACACTCTCGCACGAGCGCCTCCTCTCGAATACGCCCTTCGATAGGGATCGGAAGCACTTTCTCGCCGTTGACAAGCGTAATTCTGTCATCCAGTCGAGACAGGTACTTGTAGTAGTTACTCTTCTTGGGATCGGGATGCCGAGTGAACAAATCGGCTGTCCGGAAACTATTCTCGGGATTCTTCTCGCTGAATGGTGGCTTGGAGTTGGAGGGTCCTTTGCTGGGCAAGCCATCCAGTGCAACGCACTCGAAAACACCCGGCGAAATCTCGTCCATCAGCGTAAAGTCAGCCACCGGACGATGAAGTCTCATATATTGCCATTCGTTGTCACCCGGGGGCCGGAAGGAGGTCATGATTTGACCGGTCTCGGTGGCTCCATAGTTAGCAACCAAGTTAACGCCCTGCTCAACGAGACGATCGCCCAGATCATCCGGACAGCTCGATCCTCCAAAGAGTACGATCTGGGGTTTGGCTAGCACTTCGATTCCCTCAGGCTTCTCAGCCAGTAGTTTGATGACATATGGGACGGCGCTGAATTGCTCAGGTTTTGCCACCTGGAGAGCGTCGTAGAGATTCTGGTATGTCGTGGGAAGAGAATGGTTGCCGAAATATGTTGTTGCTCGAGTATAGAAAGCCCGTCCCAGCTCCATGAGGGCAAAGGAATGGAAAAGGGGACTGGCCGTGAAGAATCGGAAGCCAAAGCTCTTCCGCCAGTTGGCTAAGGTCTGGAGATTGGTGAGGAAGATTGGCTTGGGATGGCCAGTGCTGCCAGAGGAGTGCAGAATCCAAGCGATCTTCTTTCCCTCCCGAGATGGGTTGACATTGGATCGTGCAAAACGCGGTGAACTAGCCTGACGGTTGAACCAGTCTCCTCGTTGCAAAATGGGGAAGCTACTGCAGCCAGGTCGCTCCTGGCAGATATCATCTACTGTCTGCTCGAACTGTTTGGCGATAACCATCTGTGTGCAATTTGCAAGTTCAAGTAAACGTGCATATGCCGGGGCTGTGAGACGTGTTGAGAGGAATAGCACAGCATATCCGAGGCGGTTCAAGGCGAACATGGTCAGAATGACCTCGAAGCTGGAGCCAACGAGAATCGCCAACACGGGCGCCTCTTCGAGATTGGGATCCTATACGTGATCAATCTTGTGAATTATTCGGATTTTAGAAGCTTTGGATTCTTACTGCGGGTGGGAGACCCCGCTCCATGTAATATCGAGCAACGACATCAGTATATCGGTCGATATCGCCAGCCGTGTGTTCTTCAAAGTCGGCGGCACCTCGAACGGGATAGCAGATCAGTGGAACTTTTGAATCATCAGGCTGAACCGCATGTGATTTGAGCAGGCCATCAATGGTCGCAAACTGTTCAAAAGGAGGGTGGCTGGCGTGGAAGGTGCCATTCAGCAAACGAGTCGCGATATCTTGGTTTTGCAACGATTGCAGGTCCACGCTCGTGGTTGTTTCTGTAATAGTCGCCATATTGATGTTATTTGATGGCACCGTCATCTTTCTCGAGACATTAAGATGTCTTTAAATCACGGAGAAGGTAAAAACCCCGCGATACCCATCCCACGTCCCGAGGGTAGGCTTCTCCGGATACATTTCCGAGGCTTTCCCCCAAGGAAGCCCGGAAAACAACACGATGATCGGCTCCCACTTTGCAGTTTGTTGGATGAGCCAACCACTTTCGTTTATTCTGTGGGGTATTATGAGATAATAAGCCCGTCAGGAGATATTTCCGAGGCCCTTTTCTCAAGGGTATGGGGTTCATTTGGTTCATCGGATATTATTACGATGAAAATCTTGGAACCGGAAAAGACCAATGTCAAGTGTAGTAAACAGCGTCTTGGAAGTCTTTTATCGAGAACTCCGAGGCCTGGGGTAATGGCAGTCACTATTTACACAGAAAGAAGTATATTGGGTAGGAGGTTGATCTAAATAGGTGATTCCTCCTCTCGGGGAAGGGTAGCCTCTCCTGGCGAGCGTGTTTGCCAGTTGATTAGGCCGTCTTACGCCTTCTCGGGCTCGGCGCTTCTCGCCTATGTGATTTTCATGACCTGTATGTAGGCAATCTTTAAATACATGAAACCTCCTCGGCGAAAATTAGTTTGAGAAAGACTGAAAGACCGTAAAAACTCCAGAACCCCCCACTCGTCCTCCAACATGCAATGCCCCTCTCCCCACTAGGTACCAACGCTTGCTGCGCATTCGTTCCATTGCCCGCTTAACTTTCCTTGTTCGCGCATCTTCTAGAATGCGCATAACCCCTTCCCGCCCATAGTGAAATGCGTGGGACATTGGAGTGCGGCCACTGTTGTCGCGTGCAGAGATATACAGCCCTAGCTTTACAAGCCGCCGAACTGAAGACTCCCGACCTGCCAAAGCTGCCAAATGTAATGCGGTGCAACCATCATTGTCCCTATCTGTAACATTCGAGCCAGCCGAGAGGAGGATTTGCAGACAATGATCCGACCCGTAAAGCGCAGCGATCATAAACGGGGTACGGCCGTTAGCATCTCGCAGGGTGATATCAGCGCCGAATTCAAGAAACAGTCGCATACTATCAGCGACATCGTGGGCTGCCGCCTTATGGAGTACGGCAGACCCATTCTTATTGCGAATACACGGATCTGCCCCGGCCTCAAGAAGCATCCTTACAGCACTCTCTGGATTCATCCCGAGTGACATATTTCGGGGGCTCAATGTCCGCGTCAAACAACGTGTGTATATTCTTTCCACACGCCTCATGTAAGGGTGTTTCCTGACGGTGATCCCTCGCGGAAGGGTTTGCACCTTGGTCTAGGAGAAACCGGATAATCTCAACTGCATCTCTATCGCACGCAAGATGAAGGGCGGTTTTGCCGTGTTGATCCTGTGCAGATACATCTGAGCCAGCGCGAACCAGGGCTTTCACCATCCGTTGATTTGCGGCCGCGTCTGCTTCATTGGCATGCCCAATTGCTTGATGAAGAGGCGTCCACCCTTTGTTTTCAGGAAAAATAGGGCTCTGTGGGATCCATCTCGCGAGAGGTTCGATCAACTCATCAAGCCCTTGTTCCACAATCAGGTAAAGAATATTATGTTCATCGTCGTCATGGGCTTGGATATGTCGAATATGCAAAAGGGGGGCGATTTGGGGAAAGCCTCGAATCAAATTTAAGAGATCCGAGGATCGCAAAGACTCCGCGACCATCAGGATTAACTCCAAGGGGAGCCTGAGAGGTCTTTGAGCCATTATGATTCACATCGAAGTATATGGGATAGAAGCACGTGGCACGAAAAGAAGATTAAGATTTATATGGCCAAGACAACAGCTACAAGCCTAGTCATACAATTTGCGGGGCAATGGGGCAACGGGGCAATCGCAGCGCAGGGATTATCCAACAATTTACTAATAATCGAAGCCTGACCCTGGCCCTGGTCCATAATAGGCCTTTGAGGAAATTCGCTTAAATTTTCATATCTTGCCCTCCTTATGGCCTAAATATTGTTGACCTCCCTGACCACCATGTATTGATGACCCTTTCACATCCTATCCATTAACCTTCTCAGGGACAAGCTTCGACAACCTCCGTATCCGTGGCCCATATTTCATAAACAAAAATGGGATCGGCAGCAATACAGCAGCAACAGCGCCGATGATCGATACACCCGGGCCAACACCCAGAGCATGAATCATTGGCCTGGCTGCCAAAGGAAGACCAGCCGCCATTATGCTTCGAAGGAAAGTCACCGCAGCCGTGGAACTGGCAGCATAGATTCCATAAACGTCAACAAGGAAGTTCAAACACTGTTGGAAAATGCAGTTGAAGCCAACTCCGATAAACAATGCTGCAAGACAGGGAAGAATCCAGTGGTGAGGAGGTTCAGCCGTCCAAGCAAACCAAAATGCACCAATAACGAAGAATACAGAGCCGAAGGCCATGGGCGGCAGTCGAGCTTCGGGGACAGCTTGTCCATTGGCAGCTTTCGCGATTCGGTTGTAGCGGTATTGGTTCCAGATGTTAAGACCAACGGAGGAAATGACACCGATCAATAGTGCGAGGAAGGGGAGGGAACCGATGAGAGGATTCCATCCTCGAATTTCCTGGAACACGATAGGAAACACTTCCAAGGTAAGGTACATCACACCGTAGACAAAGGAAGCGTAGATCGCAATGCAGGTTACGATGGGCTCAGTGAAGAGCATCTTCATTGGCCGAGAGAGTTGTTTGGTCACGATGGAATGAACATCAAGTTGAATATGCTCATGGGGATGGAAGTATCGTGGATCGTTCCTCTCTTTGCGAAGTGTCTGTGCCTTTCTCTTTAACAAAACCAGTGGATACATCTCTGGTAGAAAGAAGTAGGCCATGATGAAAGTGACGAAGACCCAGATAGCCAAGATGTAACTGCACCAACGCCAGTCAAGACGAGGGTTCAAAATAATTGCAGCGCCAATAACGGGGCCAATTGCCGGACCACCATTCACAGCTACTGCATACAAGCTAACAGCCACACCGCGTGTCTCTCGACTCCAGATATCACCGAGTGCAGCGATGACATTGCTGATGGGAGCAGAGCCGAAGAAGCCAGCGAAGAAGCGTGTAACATACACCGAAGCTGCATTTGTGCTTTGCGCCGTGCCTATGGCAAGAAGTGCCTGGCAGAAGACTGGTGGGAGAATGCTCACTCTGCGACCCCAGATCTCAGAAATCGGTGCCCAGATGATAGGCCCGAAGACGAAGCCAACGCTTGCGAGGAGGTTAGCAGTTTCAAAAGCGAAGACACGGGAATCACTCACAGATATAATGAAACATCCAAAACTGCCACTTCACTACTCACACCAACGTACTTGGCAATAATATTATCGGCGGGGGTGATAATACTCGAACCAAGACTCCCAGCCAAAGCAAGCATCCCCAACTGAAACGTCACCCACCACTTGAACGAAACAGGCCAATTTTGCGGGTTCAACGGGTCATTAACATCCCATTTGACCATGTACTCAGGGTCAAGTTCAGTTTTACTTTTCTCGCCCGAATTCTCAACGACCTCGCGACGAGACCAGATGCGCCACATCGTATATACTGGTCATTCCCAAACCGTCCAGTCCAGCCCTCGTCTTGCCACAGCCCTCACCAGGTTGATTTTTTTTTTACAAAGAAAAGAAAAGCTACGCCACGGATCGAGGGGGTTTGATGACCGGATCTGAGCTCGGCATTTGTTCTGTTTAGCCGAGAACTGGGGACCGGGCGGCCGGTCCCGACTGCGGAAATTCGGCGTGGGGATTGCGCAAGAAATGGAGTTGGAGACTGAGAGAGACTAACGCCAAATGGGCGACCTCGGCCGAGAAGCCAGTGCCCATCAGTGAGACAGTAGACATGATCCAAGATATGATCAAGCAGGGGACCACACAATGTAGACGAGTCATTAGTAGGGCTACAGAATCAAATCCTTGAAAATTCGCACCGGGATTCTCTCAAATGAATTTTTCATTTGCAGCTCTTCTGAGAAAATTACGTCCAGAGTTCGAAATAAAATACATAAGTGAAGCCGATTCCACGGCCATTCAAATCTCAAATCCATGCTGTGTTGAGTCGACGAGCTTTTGTCAGTGTGTCGGGTCAGTATAGAACGGGGAAGGGACGAGAGAAATTTAGGGGCTCGGCGTGCCCTCGTCGTAACGAGGGCCACCATCGTCGTCGCCATAGCCCGCACCGGGGGTAGCAGCAATGCCGCCCATCGCGGGGGTGGGTGCGTCGAAGGCTGCAGGGGTCGGGGCATCGTAGCCTCCGCGTTTGGGCAATCCACCAGGGGTTGGAGCACTGAAAGCTCCGCCGGGCGTTGGAGCATTGTCGGCCCACGCGCCAGGGGTCGGCGCAGAAGCACCAGGAGTAGGAGCGCCGTAGGCACCCGGAGTGGGAGCAGAGTAGCCTCCGCCTGGTGTTGGGGCATCGTCGAAATCACGCTGGTCACGGCTGTTGGGCAAGCCACCCCAGGCAGGGGTACGGTTGCCAGCACCACCAGCACCCCACGCTGGAGTGCGCGATCCAGAAGCAAAGGCATCGTAACCAGAGCCAGAATCATGCGGCGTGCGAGATCCAGAGTTCCAGGCCGGCGTGCGGTTGCCCAAGCCACCGTAAGCTGTACGATTTCCTTCCGCATAAGGGTTTGAGGTACGTGATCCGTCGTTCTTCCAGGCAGGAGTACGGGAGCCGCTCATACCTCCCCAGGCAGGAGCTAAAAACTTTTGTTAGATGGCGAACCCAGATTATATGAGCAAAGTACGAGGCCTTGAACTTACTTCGTGATGAGGAGCCACCCCAGGCTGGGGTTCTTGAGGAATCAGCCGCAGCCATAGGAGTACGGCCACCCTGCCAACCGCCTCCTTGACCGCTAGAGCCCGAATAGGCTGGGACACGCGAGCTTGGTCTTCCGCCAATTTCCAATGTCTGCTTAGAGATCGGACTAGACGACAAATTAGCAAGGAGAAGATCAGCGAGTGGGGGATAATGACATACTCTTTGGGAACGAGAATTTCCCGTGGTAATAGAACTGGCTTGTTGGCTGTGTACAATTCGACTGTGGCGGTCTTATCGTCAGAGTCGCGAACAATACCAACAAGCCCCTTGTAACGGCCCTTGCGGACAGCAACAGTCTTTCCGATCAGTCGATCCCGGCCACTCTGACGAGGGGGTGGCATATTTGGATTACCACCACCCGGAGTCTGCATAGCCAGAGCAGGGTTCATCTTGGTCAAGTCAGGGCCAGTAGGGCGGCCACCTCTGGCAGACACGGTAACAACATTAGTTGTTCGCACGACAGAGATACCGGCGTTCTCAGTCTGGGCTTTGTTATGCAAGAAGAGGAAAGAGCGGTAGATGTGAGTAATAACTCCGCTTCGCTGCTCTCCATAGACCTCGCGAACAGTATCACCATTCCGGATCTCTGCTCCATTGCGATCAGTTGCAACAGCATCTCGTCGAGGAGCAAGCTTATTAGCAATCTGAGTGGGCAGAACATTTCGCAGAGAACCGTTCTGGTCCACAACACGAAGAGATTCACGGTCGACCTTGATCACACACGCAACGGTCGCAGCACTACGCCAGGTTAGCAGTTTTCAAAGTATAGAAGAGACGGTGTCTTCTACTTACTCAAGCTGAACAAGATCGTGGACATCGTAAATGCCGAGTTGGCCATCGGCAGCCATCTCAGCAGAAAGGCGAAGATCTTTGCTGAAGACTGTGATCTCCTGCATACTCATATCGCTGAGCAGGGTAACAGTATCGTCCTTGACTTGAACAACCATACCCAGTTCATTCTGATAGCGACTGCCTCCGATGACCTTGACATGGTCACCCTCGCGGAAGCGCTTGCGAAGGGTGCGAATAGGAGCGTCAATGGTCTGGCCAGCCAGGTCGCCTTCGGTGACTTGAAGTGAGACGATATCACCCCGGGTCGAAACTGTTCGGCCAATCAAGCCTTGTTGTTCTCCACGGTACACCTCGACAGGATCACCAGGCTGATAAGAATCCTCAGCAGTCGAGTTCTTCAATGTCTCCGCGAGGGATGCCAAGTCCAGGTTGGCGGTTCCATCTTCTCCGCCCCGAGCAAACATGGTCACTTCCTCCAACCGGGGGTGGACGTTCTTGGTGATCAAGTGCTGGACACGCATGTCCTTGATGAGGAAGCCATCAATGTAGGTGTCGTTAAGGTAGCTCCATGACTTGCCACCCAATCCGGATGTAGCAGAAAGGTGCTTAGCATGCTTTTTCTTGGCCTCTGCCTCACTGAATGGGCGTTGCGGAGGTCTGACTTTGTTGACAGTGGCACGCTTGCGCTTGCCATCAGGGCCAAGCATAGCGGCGTTGTCGTCATTCATACCGTAGTCCAGACGGGGGACCAGTCGAACAGTGACGTTCAACCCGTTGGTCTCGACTTCTTCAATCTGGGCAAGGTCATACTGGTAAATGCCTCGCTTGATGCGGACCCAACCGCCTGGCATAAGCTCCTCGGATTTCTGGACGCGCAACAGATCGGGCATTTCCTTGACCGGAACCAACGTCATCTTCTGAGAAGGGTAGTAGAACGCAATGCCTTCCAGGGCATCTGTGACATCGGCTTGGCGGCGCGCCTCACAGTAGAACCAACCCTGCATAATGTTTCCACGCTCGAATGCTGAAATGAGTCGGATGGGGTTACGCGAATTGGCGGGTCGTTCTTCCATGCGCTTCTGGACAGAGTAGATGACCTCTTTCTCCTTGCCGGGCTTGCAGCGGCAGCCCCAAATGCTGGGGTCCTCCACACTGGGAAGAAGGAGTCGTTTTGGGATCACCAGGGCATCCGTTGCAGCGGCGCGATTTCGTCCGTAGCGCTCCTTGAGCATCTGTGCCTGCTTCTCGGCGTCCATTGTAGCGTCCAGCTCACGCTGGCGATCGAGCTGTCGGTGACGGCGGTCATCGGTCTCTGCACCGGCAGGCAGAGCATCAAGATCATCGGGATGCATTTCGGTACCAAATTCGGCGAGCTCATCCTCTTCATCTTCGGCTTCGTCTTCTTCTTCATCGACACCAGCCTCTTCTTCGAAGAAGGAGTGAACACCACCTCTCCGGCGCTTGCGAGGACGTTCCTGGAAAGCAGAATCATGGGTTAGAGCCGATGTTTTAACTAATTGAAGCCGATTGGGAAGTACAAACCACTGCCTGCTCATCGTCCTCATCGTCCTCGTCTTCATCGTCTTCGTCGTCGTCGCCGTTCTCCTCGCCATCCTCGGCGCCCTCATCATCGTCGATGGCCTCCTTGGCGTCATAGTCATCAGCGGCAGCGCCGCCGTCGTATTTCACATCATCGGCGGCATCCTCGGAGTTCGCACGTCTTTTCGCGGGCTTTGCATTGTAGCTTTGTCAGTGACATCCCTCTGTACCATTCCATAGAGCCTGCTACTGACCTTAGCATCCTCGGCGTCAGACTCCTCCGCAGGGGCGGGGTTGAAGTCATCGTCCTCCTCGTCCGATCCAAAGTCCTGGTTCAGGAAGTTTGACATCTTGCCGTGTTATGACGAGAATAGTCTGTGAAAGGTGACTCGAGTCGTATCAGTGAGATCGCTTCAGTCTTGTTACAATGCGTCACAAATCTGTATCAATAGTCCAGACCGATCAGTACAGGTAAAGAAGGCGTGCACAGGCAGAAGTGAGGGATGAGAAGATCTGGCGTACCCAAGCCGTGCGGCAAGTCGCAACTTTCGGGGACAAAGACACGGGCGGCGGGAAGTCGATTGACCCAGGAATGGCAATGTGCGAAGCAGGCGCTCAGTTCACTTGGATGAAAGGCTGCCGGACAAGGTCAAAGGGGAGTGAGAGAAACCACCAGGTGTGTTTGATTCAATGCAGTCCGGCGGGCTTTGCGGCCTGTCACCGGGCGACCGCCTACTGGAAGGACGGGCGCAACCCTGGGTGTGTGAAAGGAAAAGGTGAGAATGGAGAGATTGTAGACACAGCACGCAGGGAGACAAGGGTTCTTATACCCTGAGATCCTGTGTCAGCAGATGCGGGATGGGGAGAAGACGAGGAGCTGGCCATGAGTTTGCGGCGAAACTTGGGGCGGGAGATTGCGCAGTTGGTCTGTATGCATGTCCGTACCGGCTTCTGTTTATCTTCCAAGGCAACCTTGGTCTGCCTACACAATCCCTTATACAGGCAGATCAGCCAGCCTTCAGTTTATCATAAATCATGTGCGCAGCAATTATTGATTGATTGCCTAATAATCTACATGTTACCAAAATCGCTCAAATACGGGAAGTACCGCACACCGGATTCGTGGGTTTCTCAGCTCTCAGGCACGGCTTCACAATATTCGATTGAGCCTTCAAGACGACACGCTTGTGAAATTGGAGACCATTACCCAGATCATACCTTTAAGGGAAGGGAGAGAAATTCAATGTTCACATTTATCTATTTATAGCGAGATGCCCACACAAACAATTATCTTGAACAACCTTATATTCTCATATCATAATAGAAACGAAAAGCCAACATGGATGGCAAGTAGATGATAGTACAAGGTGAAATCATAACTCGAAAAAAAAAGCGTCACACCGGACGGGATATCTAGCTGAAAAGAAATCCTCACCTCAAAAGAGGAGGGGCGTAGGAAAGAATTGTCCAGCAACGGACAGGAGAAAGTCAAGATGGTCTATCACAGCCAATGTCTAATACAAAGACTCCGTTTACAGCTTCATACCAAACATCTGATGCACACGCAGGCTCTGGCGCATGCTCAGATCCAGCATGATCTCCTCGCTTCCACCGGGGATAGCGTAGGCACGGACGTCACGGTACAAGCGCTCAATCTTACCACCCTGGCCGCCACGGCTGTAGCTGAGGCCACCGAAGATCTGACTGGCCTCACGGGCGCAAAACTCAAAGGTCTGGGTAGACTGGGCCTTAAGGCCAGCGATGGCACCACCGAGCTTGAGCATGGCCTCGGTCTCCTCCATGCACTGGCACTGGAAGATGATGTTCTCCAGCCAGTTGTACGTGGCCTCGATCTGGCGGGCCATGTGGGCCAGCTTCATGCGGATGACGGGGTGGTCGATCAGCTTCTTGCCGAAGGTTCGGCGCTTGTGAGCGTACTTCATGGACTCCTCGTAGCAGACACGGGCGAAGCGGACACACTGGATGACAATGCCGATACGCTCGTGGTTGAAGTTGGTCATGATGACTGCAATCGTGTTAGTTATCTGTTTGTAATGTTGTCGGTAGTAGCTACGGGGTTAAACTCACCCTTGAAGCCCTGGTTCTCCTTGCCAATCAGGTTCTCGACTGGGACCTTGACGTCCTCAAATGTCACGTATGTGGTACCACTGCTCCAGACACCCTGGCAGTCCATGCGACGAGTGCTGACACCGCCAGCCTCACGCTCAATCAGCAGCACGCTGAGGCCTTCCATACCAGGCTTGCCAGTGCGAACAGCGGTGGTGAAGTAGTCAGCCCAGACACCGTTGGTGATCCACTTCTTCTCACCGTTGACGATGTAGTGCTTGCCATCCTCAGAGAGCTTGGCCTCGCAGCCGAGGTTGGCGACGTCACTACCCGCATCGGGCTCGGTAATAGCCAAGCAAATGCGCTTGTCACCAGCCAGGATGCCGGGCAGAATACGGTCGACGAGCTCCTTCTTACCAAACTTGACCAGGGGCGGGCAACCAATGCCGTAGCCACCGATCAAGTTCCAGACTAGACCACCGCTACCAGCACGAGACAGCTCGTCGGTCAACAGCATCTCGTGGAACAGATCCCAGCGCTCCGGCGCCACAGACTTGACCCGGTATGGGGTGTGCTTCTCGGGGTACTTGACACCCAGCAGACCGGCCAAGTAGCCGCGCTCACCCATCTGCTTATAGATCCTGTCGGGAACATTCTTGGCCTCATCCCACTCGGTGACGTAGGGCTCGATCTCGGTGTCGACCCATTCACGGATTTCCGCACGGAGAGCGGCGTGAGAATCGTTGAAGTAAGGAGAGGAGTACTAACAACAAAAAATGAAGCCACACGTTAGCGCTATTGTTTACACCACCGGGAACTGCCAGTGAAAAAAACTTACACCCTGGTACCACGAGGGGTCGGCGAACGGAATGAGATCACCATAGGGATCTTGGGGTTCGGCAGTAGCTGCGGGCTTGTAGTCGGCAGGGGCAGCTTGTGCTGCTGGGGCGGCCTTCTTGGGCTCCGGGGCGGGAGCCGGCGTAGGCTCAACCACCTTCTTTGTGTCTAGCGAGCCGATCTGCAGCTGGCCCTTGTACTTCTTCAGAATTCCCTCGTTGTGGTACTTCCAGAACTGCTTCGAGGCGTCCTTTCCGGCAACTCGCTGGAGGACTGTTCACGTGTTAATTTAAGCTCTCGGTGACATTTTGGGCTGTGCTATGACGTACTCTTCTTTCCACCTATTTAGCATATTTTGGTCAGCACATGTGATATCCTAAGGTGCACCCTGCGCGAGGCTCGTCGCATGATATTTTTCGAGATAGAAAGAACTTACCAGGGTGCTCATCTTGGAACTTGGTGACATCGTAAACATCCTCGTCGATCACAATCCACAGGCTGTCGCCCTTGTTATGCGACGCCACCGTGTCCTTGCTGAAGGTCTTAGACATGGTGATGTGTGCTGGTTGAGGAGCGGAGGGTAGAGGAAGAAGAAGTAATGCTTTTGATTCTAGACGACAGAGACCGGGAGAATCTGATATGGTCCAAAAGGGAGATTCGTGGGGGAAAGAAAAAAGATTAGGGTCATCTCTGGGGTAGCTGGAGTGCACGCGATATATAGGCCCGGAGACTGGCGCCAGATTCAG
The DNA here is from genome assembly GCA_023626575.1 of Penicillium sp. PF1803. Taxonomy (NCBI): domain Eukaryota; kingdom Fungi; phylum Ascomycota; class Eurotiomycetes; order Eurotiales; family Aspergillaceae; genus Penicillium; species Penicillium sp. PF1803. Next base: position 531,228 of record JAMAGZ010000007.1, read on the forward strand.
CCAGCCCCGTGTCCACTACGATGCCACTATGTCTGGGATGCCTCGGAGCATCCTCCTCGTGCATTTCAACGTGATTTTAGGTCTTCAGCTGCTTTTCCTCGGTCGCTTACAGTTGCTGATCAGGTTGGTCATCACGGTACTTGTGGTCGGTGATTGGCTCCCACTACTGCGTCATCTTCGTCACAAAAAGCCGAGGCGCCCTGCTTAGCTAAGGCACGCATGTGAACATGTGATAAGCCCATGCCATCGGCACATTTGCGATTCGTGCCCGGACATAGGCAATAGTATCAGTATGGGGTAATTAATTGTTGCAATAATAATATAATGTGACTTGAGACTGAACCTCTTGAGGTAATCCTAGTGCTTGGTTTTAGAAAGTAGTGGTTCCATACAATAAGCGATCATTGCGAGCACTCGATTGTGTATGTTTATATTGTGGCAACACTTCCAGCAAAAACAGAGGAACTATATCGTTAGTCCCATGGCTTGGAATTTCTCAACCATGCAACTACCACAGAAAAGACAAAATTGATCCTTCCAAGAGAAATTTAGACGGCTTAATCGATTACGATATCGATTTCCCGTCTGATCGGTTTTCGCTTATGGAGGAGAGGATACAAGCCCATGATTGTCATGATAAGACGGTAGTTAGAAGCACGTGACTTTTGGTCATGGGTGTACATCCACGGATAGGGTTCTCAATTCTAGACTCCGCCAATCAAGAATTCCAACATTGGTTGGCTCTCAGAAATTACGCCTACCATGGATCAGGATCCATCTCCTTGGTGGTAAAGTTCTTCACATGACTGTCGCGTATCTTGATATGGATGTCAAATGCTGCCTCAAGCAGAAGAGTCTTTTCGATTCCCATTTTAGAACCATGAGCTCTACGATGTATGATATCTACCAATGAGGAATATTGATCCTCCAGCTGTTTAGTGGGAATTCGGTCCTAAGTGAAAGTCTAGAGAAATATAACAAGCAAAGCTTAGAGCGTGGAAGAAGGATTGTCTTATTGGTATGTATGAAGCGCCAAATAAGATGATGTTTGAACTGGACATGTCGTAGATTGGAAGAGAAGAAACATTCATCGCAAGGTAGCGAGACCAGGTGATGTTGATTTGTCTCCTTGTAGGCACCTTGTCGATGACCAAAATATGAGGTGGTCTGCCCTAGGAGTGGGGGTCAGTACAAATCCTCAACTTGTATGATTGCAAGGGTGACAACTTACCATGCCAGGTCAAGAGGAAGTGCAGTACAAGTGCAGGGATCGAGGATGTCTTGTAGACGGAGGTTGTGAAGAGTTGAGGTGAGCCCTGTCGAGATGGGAAATGACAGTGATTGAAGGTCAATATGTCAAGTGGTGGTGGATATTACTGAAGTCCTCTTTGAATTTGTCCTGACACGCAAACTGGGCGGTACCAGCTACGTGATGCCTGTTCAAAAAGGAATCAAGCTTAGCCATGAGACCGAGAAGAGCGAAAGTAACGACGAATGGTTCGGACGAGGCGGATGAAGAAGTACTGATGTGGTTGATTGGAATGGTAGAATCCACTTTTGAATTTGCCCTGACACGCAAACTGGATTGTACCAGCTACGTGATGCCTGTTCAAAAGAGGACCCCTGCCAAGCCGCGAGTGAACGAAAGAAACGATGGAAGGACGATTGGATGGAAATCGACGATAGAAGGCGACACGACAACGTGGTAGGTGGAGATATGTTGGTTGATCGGAATGGTAGAATCCAATATTGAATTTGTCCTGACACGCAAACTGGGTGGTACCAGCTACGTGACGCCTGTTCAAAAAGGATCCAGTCAAGCCGAAGGTGGAAAGCGACGATGGAAAGCGACGATGGAAAGCGACGATGGAAAACGAAAACGGAAAGCGACGACGAATGGTTCATGGAGAAGATGAGTAAGCGAAGATAGATCGTTTTGGTTGATTGGAATGATAAACTGCCAACTTGAATTTGTCCTGACACGCAAACTGGATGGTACCAGCTACGTGACGCCTGTCCAAGAAAGAAGCAAACCAAACCAGTGGTCAGGGAGCAAGGAGCGGAGCGGAACGACAGTGACTGAAGATCAATGTGTCATGTGGATGTAGAGTAAGAGAAAGGGAGCCACGGTCGAGTGGATGACAGTGACTGAAAATCAATGTGCCATGTGGATGTAGGATGAGAGAAGGGAGACCGTGGGGGAGAAGGTTAACTCAACTCAATCTTGAATTTGTCCTGACACGCAAACTGGATAATACCAGCTACGTGACGCCTGTTCAAGAAGGAGCCAAGCAAGACCTGGGAGACAATGACAGTGATTGAAGGTCAATGTGTCAATGTCTGAAGGGAAGACTGACTTGATTCCATCTTGAATTTGTCCTGACACGCAAACTGGGTAGTACCAGCTACGTGATGCCTGTCCAAGAAAGAAACAAGTCAAGCCTTGAAAGGGAGGTAGTCCAGGGATGTCAGGCGTGCACGATATGGATGGATGGCCAATAATCTGAAGATGGAAAGCCATGTAGGTAGGAGACCATGAAGGTATGTCAAGGTGTTGACATGTCGTGACGTGGAAGGACATGTGGACGATGAAGGTGGGTGACCAGAGACATGTCGATGTGTGGACATGTCTAAAGATGAAATGTCGTAAGTCAAAACATGTTGAGGGTGGATGAGTGGGTTGACTTACCGTGAGGGTGGAAGGTCAAAGTGTATGAGAGGCCATGTGGACGTGTCGAGGTGTTGACGTGTCGTGACATGGGGATACGGGCATGGCGTTGACAGTGATTGAAGGTCAATGTGTCAAAGGTTTGGCAAGCCATGATGTGTGTTGAAGTACCAAAAGTAGAACAACGTCAAGTGAGATGTGGGTAGCAGGCTTTGATCAAGGACAGGAAGGATAAAGAGATGAAGGTGTGTTGAAGAAGGATGAAGGTCAAGTGGGAGTGGATGTTTTGGACCAGATCCTGAGAGGGTGGAGAGTCCAATGTTGGAGGAGGAGGAAGAGAGTTGGGGAGAAAGAAGAAGAAGAGGAATCTTGGGGGGGGGGGGGAGAAAAGGCCTTTATACTCCTAGGGTAAGGGTTCGGGAAAGCCCTCGTTTCTTAAACGGGGCGTTGTTTGCTGTTTCTTGCTGTATTCAGCAGGCACGCTGGATCACACCTTCCCAAGTTGGAAATGTAGGCAGCTTCAGGGCTGGGGGCATGTGGTGGATGGGCCAGCCCTGATTGCCAAAACGGGAAGTTCGGCTTCCACACACACACACAATAGAATTATGCTCTGGGCAGAAAATTATTTGGTTGCTAGGAAACAATATACAAACCACAACAAGACATCAGCGAGTAGTGATCCCATAAGGACGAACATTTTACCTTGCCTTGAAAAGCAGCACTATTGTACTTTGATATTGTCCCCTGTTGAACAATGCGGCTCTCCTGCAGGTTCCCGTGCTGCCACAAGGTTCGGCCCGGCCCCACTGCCCCAGAATCCACCCAAGACTTCATAGTTCATGCGATATCATACTTCCAAGCCCTAACAACAATAGTTTTGTTATTGGAGATATGTACAAGTTGGCTAGTTTTTGATGTCGGATCCTCTCCAATGAACCTGATAATAACACTGCTTTGGATGCTGGCCTTGTCTCATAGTTTTAGAACCATCTTGATATTGCTTTGTTGCTCTGTTGATCTGCTGTGTTCCATATCAAACTGATACGGCTGCCTTGCTTATTGGTCTTCTCCGCCGTTAGGACTGGAACACTCAAGACTGCGCCTGTCTGGGTGAGGCAATATATCAACTTCCTGCAAGTCACCTCCATCCTCAACCACCCATCCTACTCCCCGCTCACCTCGTCGTCTCCCCGCTCACCTCGTCGTCTCCACGCTTACTTCGTCACCTCCCTCCCACGCTTACCTCGTCGTCTTACACAGATCCGCTTAAAAACCCATCCACCATGTCGCATCGCTCCATAAACCCGCTCTCGCTCGCGACGCCCAGAATGCCAGAACTGTACGATTACATCATCTTCGTCGCCAGAAGCTCGATCGACCAAGGCCCGATGGGAAGCTACAGAAGAGAGAGTGACGCCCAGCTACGTGCCAGTCTCGACAACACCCGGGCAAACTATGAACGGGTGTATGGGCCCATCACGGGTATCTGCGAGTTCCACACTTTTGCTTGGCCATCATATGATGAGTTGCCTCCTAATGGAGAAACTATTAGCTTCTTTGCCCAGCGCCTTGCAATCATGGAGCTCACATTCGGAAACATGATGGTTGTGATCAACGGCTGGGACGGATTGACCTCTGACGCGGGAACCTTCAACACGCTGTTCAGAGCGAATGCTCCCCAAATCACCATCCGCGTCTTCGCTAGTCGGCCTCGTTCCTTCTACCAAGTCAACGTGGCGCAGATCTTCCAGTTGTTTGATGGCGAGATTCTTATCAATCCCTATCTCGACTGCATGCCCCACGAAGAGCTTGATGAAGGGGTTCTGGAGATCCTGGAACGCATGGAAAGCCAGCTGGAATACTCGACCGGGCTGTTCTACCGCTACTTCAGAGCATTCGGAACACTCCGACTCAACTAATTCTCCCCACACCGGCCCCCCTGCATCGAAATTTGCGAGCGAATTGCGCAGACCTACAATGCACATGACGGAGAACTGCCCAGGGCATATGGATGGAGGAAGGGACGTCGACGGCTAGGGAGATCCAAGTCCATGGGAAGGAAATGGGAATTGCAGGGGTGTAAGGAAGGAAATATGGCGCATGTTGGGTGTAGATAAAGGGGTTCTAATGCGTGAAACACCTTTGTTGTTATTAGATCGAGCAGCCATATCGCATGTCACCCGTGAACTGCATACATCGTCTTGAAGGTCCTCAATTATTTCCAACATAGTTTTGACAGCTTTCGCTTCCTCTTGATTTTACTGAGGAATTTGATTGACATGAGCTACATTAGGTCACGCTATCCTAATCAAAGTTGAAGCGTGGATGAGAAATTCAAGTGTGCCATTTCACAAGAACGAGGCGTCAAATCCCGCCCTTGCCTCCTAGACGCCGCGAGCTGTCTTCTCAACGACATTTGGTGTTCGTGGGGTTCTCACTTAACAACGTCCAAGCTTGGCTATTTCAGATATCAGCGAACTGCAGTGAGGCGTACCCATAATAGCAAGGCTAGAAGAAAACACGTACCCAAAGTGCAGGAACTGTCAGTGTAGTGTCCGTTCACGTAGCACCTATCCTCTTCGAAGTAATCCCAGCCACTCCATGGAGTTAGCCTGCAAGTCCAAGAAAATATAGCCAATATCGTGCTAATTCTTACCAGTTAACAGCACCATTCAACGTAACACACTCCCCGGACTTCACACAGGTGAAGTAATACCCTCGTGTCCAAGACGAAGACAATCCAACTTTGATATCGTAGTTTGTGCCAGGACCAGAGCGACAATTGACATGTTCACTAAGCACTTGACACAACTGGCCTGATCGCTCAAAGAGCTTCTTCCCATCAACGACTTCGCTCTGCCCGGCGTCGTCTGCGACGGGAGCGGCGTGGAGGCCCAGGGCAAAGAGGGTGCCGAGAAGGAACGAGGAAAGCTGCATGATGAATGTATGTAAACGGTGGAGATCGGATCTGCTAAGTAGAGGTTATTCACTGTCGGTCTACAATCAAGGCATGGAGGGACATTCTTACTCTTTATACCAGGTAAAGTGCCCCGGCGATGTGCCAAGGTACCAGCATCTTTCGGTTGGCATTTCTCCATATTTTTTCAGGACAATTGTCATAGCGTTGCTGTATTGAACGGCCTCTCCGCTGGCACTTGAAAAGAAAACGGGTCCTTGGCATGTTGGCGATGAGAATTTAAGGACAGACAGTCGACCAAAACAACGAAGAAGTGGGCCGAATACGAGGTTTCATCTCAACCCTCCTCACTCCGATTATGAGGCTCCTACGCTTGAATGGCAAGGCCCAGCGGGTTTGACATATGGCACCTCTCGGCTGAAAGTTGGGTTACATTGGGATAGGTCTACAAGTGATGCAAATCGGGAATCATGGAAAAGTAGACAAAATGCTTCATATCACAAGGCGGAGAATCGCACTTCCCAAGATATCAGGTCGATAGAGCCTGACGGTTCTAGTAATACATCCAGCGTTAAAACTGATTTACGCTGTAGTCCTCCTCTACTCCTCCTCTGCGTCCGTCTCATACGTGAACTCGTCTGGAACGGGCGCATCTTCCACTCCCTCCTCATCTTCATCCATAGCAGTCAGCACACCTGCAGCGGCGGCAGCACCGCCCATGGAGGAATAGTCAGACAGAGCGGCGCGAGCAGCGGACCGTTGAGGGGTCTGCAGGGCGGCCGCGCCGATGGCAGCCTGAAGTCGGTCCTGAAGAGTCTCGCCACCAGCGGGTGCAGGGGCTTGGGGCTTCTTACGGCTTGCCTCAAGCTCAATAGTTTCGCGGGGCTCATCGGGCTGATTGTCGAGAACAACAACAACACCACCGGTGGGCTGTAAGAAAGAGTTAGTGAAATATTCAAAGTTATGTGGCAGACTTATAGAAACATACCCTCTTGACAGGCTCGTACCGCGGGTCGGGGAAGGTGAGGTACTTGAGTTGAGCTGGCAGGACTCTTGACAAGTTATCCAACTCGTAACCAACCTTCTCCCGCTCGGCCCTCTTCTTCTGGCCCTCAGCAGCGATCTTCTCCGCGTCCTTGGCCTCTTCTCCCTCTACAGCCCCCTCCTCGACGTCCATTTTCTCTGGGAGCTGATCTGACACCTTGGGTGTAGTCGGTGTCTGGTCAATATCCATACTTTCCCGACGGGCCTGCTTCTCTCGACGCTGCGCACGACGCTTGGCCTGAGCAGTGGTCGAAAGCACAGCAGTCTTAACCTTCTCCGGTGCCTCCTCGGCTTTAACCTGCTGTTCGGGGGGATAGTCGAACAGGCTGGGGCGAGTGTTGCTGTGGAACTTGAACTTCGGAGCCTCCAGCTTCTGGTCCACACCGATGACAGCCGTGGGGGTGAAGCTAAGGGACAAGAAGTGGGAGAGAGGGAACCAGTACCAGTACTGAACGAAGACGGCGGCACCGACAATACCGGGCATGTTCAGGTTGCCAGTCTGAGTCTGCAAGCTGATAGTGCAGTTGCGGCCACCAGCGTCGATAATACCCAGGGCAACGGCACAACCGAACTTGGCCATGGCATCTTCGTGGCGGTCACCAACCATCTTCAGCATAGCCTTGCGAAGGCTGGTGACACGGGGGTTCATGGCCTCGTTCTGCTGAACAAGAACCATGGAGAGGGCAATCAAGGCACCCTGGCGCACAAAGTCGGTCGAATCCTTCAGCATTGGCTCCAGAAGGTCGATCGCCTCATCCAAACCAGTTCCAGCGCAGGAGATACCCAGCGCCATAGCTGCACCGTACCGAACATGGGGGTTGTAGGACTCCGAGAGCAGCTCCACCATGCGGGGAACACTCTGGTGCTTTCTGAACAGAATGAAACCCAAGCTCAGAACAGCAACACGGCGGACGTCGTCATTGACATCGCTGACAGCAACATGGAGGAGCTTGCGAACAGCCTTGTTGCTACCACTACCACAGTAGGCCAGGGCAATAGTCATGATACCACCGTAGCGGAGGGTGGGATCAGGGTCGCCGAGGAGACCGTTGATAAGCTCATCAGCAGCCTCCTGGCGTCCGTACATGATCAGAGCCATACCCATGGCCAGACCACGGACGATCTTCTCGTGCTGTGTATCGTGTGCGTACTGAATCATGTCCTCCAAGGCCTTCATGTTGCCAGTTCCCAGCATGACTAAACCCATGGAAAGGCCGACAGCCTCACCATTGAGAGCAGAGTCGGTGTAAAGAACATTTCGGAGGTCTTCGTAGATGCCTTCATCGCCCGTAGCCATACCTGCAACACCCAGACCCAGGGCACCGCCGTGCTGAACAACCTCTTCCGTGGCCTTCTTGAAATAGTCGCGGATGATGTCGACAGCCATGCCACCGTGGTTGGCATAGATCAGACCGTAGGCGTACAAAGAACCACCTTGGCTGTAAACCGAGTTGGAGCTGCCGCCAACACCAGCAATCTGATCCTTGGGAAGGTAAGGCTCCAGAAGAGTTTGACCCTGGTTAAGGTTGCCCCGGTGGATCACACCAAGAGCAGCCGTAGCGGTGAACTTGGACCAGTTCACAGCCTTGCCTAGCCACTCCAGGTTATCACGGAAGAACTTGTCGCGAGTCGTTCCGGCGTGCATGAAAGCATTCGAGATGGTGACAGCGGTGTGGAAAATGGAGTTGCGAGCCTCCAGACTGTCACGAACCTTGTCTAGGATGGCCATGTCTGTCCTGTTGTTCTGATAGAGGAACTCCAAATTCAACTCGATCGTTTTGAGACCATCCAGAATCTTAAGAATGTTCTTGAAGGCCGAGCTTGCCTCATCCGAAAGCTTGCTCTGCTCCCCCGATGGCCGAGAGGAGCTTGACTGATCGTCAAGCAGACGGTCAGACTCCTTGGGCTCGTCGTTCTCATCCTTGGGCTGCTCGGCCTCGGCTTCTGGCACCAACTCGGCGATCTCTTGGCGAACCTTCTGGAGGAACTCCTGGGTGCTGTTATCGTAAAGGTCAAAAGAGATCTGGTAGGCAACTGCGAGAGAGCGCGAGTCACCCTTCTGAACCAGCTGTTGGAGAATGTTGGATGCCATAGAGTGCTCGTTGAGGTAGACCACGCACTTCGCGATCGAGAAGTAGTCTGGGGCGGGGATTTCGTTAAGAAGGTCGAGGATGAGTTTCAAGATCTGTTCAACAGGACTGTGTTAGAGCCACCACCAGATTGAAGAAGAACGGTAGGGGTGGAACAAACCTCATTACGGAAAGCCCGCTCTTGGACGATTCCCATGCAGATATCCAGAACGTACTCCATGAGCTCTTCACTGCGGCGGAACTCGCCTTGCTGCTGCTTCTTCTCATCGTCGCTAGCTCGGAGAATAGCCATACGAAGCACCTCCAGGCTCTTTGCCTCAATAGCAATACCAATGACTTGACGGTAACGCTTCTGACGGAAGCACTCCTCGAAGAGTCGCTCAATCACAGCCTGCAGCTGTCTTTGAACGCCACGCTTCAAGACCAGTGGTGTCTCCTCATGCTGAACACTAGAATCATCGCCACCGGGGTGAGCGGCATCAATGCCAGGAACTTCTTGACGCGAAAGCAAAGACTTTGAGGGAAGGGCAGACTTGGAGAAAGGTGTGATTGGGGAGGTCAAGCTTGCAGATGTACTTGTAGCACCGTCGCCAGATGCTGGGAAGGAGTTGTTCAGGTTGGCGGATTGGTCACCGGAGCTGCGTCGCTGGGCGGCGGATAGGGAGATGAAAGTATCAACGCATTTGGCTGTAAAATCGCACCCAATCGTTAGCGGGCTGGCCACGAAGTCCGTGGATGATACAACACAGCTTACCGATAATGGTCTCCTCGTACTCGCCACCACTGTCCAGCTTGAACAGCTTGCCCGCACCCAGTGCCAGAACCATACTCTCATTATATTCCTGCAAGTGATAATATACCTTCGAGGCAACTAGGGCAGCCAGCTCGCGTTCTGGGAAAGATTCATCTTCGTAGAGGGCCTCACTGGGTGGAAATGATTAGCCCGGTCCGAGGCAACTGGAGGTTCTGCTGGGAGGACGGCTGCGCGAGATAGAGCGGCCATCGCGTCCCAGCAAGTTCGTAAGATCATGCCACTTACATCTCCGGAACGGCATTCACAACCTCTGTCCAGAGCAGATCGATCTGCGAATCTAATGACTTCAACGCAAAGACCTTAAGCTCTGGGTCAGGCTCCGAGAGGAAGCCGACCAAACCGGCGGCCGAAACAACGCCGACCATCTTTATGAAAGAAGACGTTTGACGTCGAGATTGATTGAGAGGAGCTCGGGCTCGGAGGATGTCGTCGTTGTTGAGGTGATGAAGCAACGTCGACGGGAGGGAGCTCGAGGGAAACAGCGAACGAGCCCCAGAGCAACGATGGTGTAGAAGTAAAACAGGTGGTCCTAGATCGGATGACGGCAGGTAACACAAAGACAAATCAAACGAAATGGGCGAGATAAGATGAAGTGGGCGTGCGAATGGAAGCTGGAAGCAGGCAACAGAAGCTTTACAGGCGCGAGTCCAACGTCAACGGAGGAGCTGACTGTTCGGGTCACGTGAGCCAATGACGCCCATTGCGGTCCGAGAGCATCGGGCGTCAGCTGGTGAGGTCCGGCGACATTCGAGACTTTCAACAAAGACGATGTCTATAGCCTGTTAAATCGGTGTTTCCCACCCAGGAAGATCCGCCAGAGCTTCAGTGCTACAAATATCTCCCTGCCTGAAGCTTGGTACCCTCTGCTCATCCGCCATGTCAACACTTCTCCCATTTCGAGACAAGCGGCTACCACCTGTACCAGCTGCGACTTCCATGTACCACCACGATCCCCTGTTGCAAGTCGAGCGCCAGACAAAATACATTCAGCGAAATCTGCAGACTTTGATTGATGCTCAAAGTGAGGGTCTACTAGCAGGTCTTGCGCGACCCCAGCCAGAAGACACATCGGAAGGCAGCTTTACCCCGACATCCTCGGCAGCTGGTCGAGCTCGGTCTCCGTCGACCACGCCCGCTCGACAACCTTCAGTTAAGAGGATTGGGCTTCGTGCGGCACGGCAGGGTATATTTCTATCCATTTATGACCTACTAAAGCTGCGAGAAGAGGAACGCGACATCTTATTGTCCCAAATGGACGAACGAGATAATGCGCTCCGCGAAATTGAAGGGTTCACTTCGAGAAAAGATGGTCTACGGGAGGCCATATCATCTATACACAATGACCGAGAGAACCAACAGGCTAAACAACTGCAAGAAGAGGCTCAAGGTCTTGAAACTGACATTCGCGAGCTGGAAACCAAGCTATACGAGATGAAGGTCAAACATCGAAATCTGATCAGCAAGATATCCAATATCGAGAACTCTGTCGATGCAAAACTCTCCTCATATACCGAGTCGCTATCCCTCCTGCAGTCTGATATTCAAAGCTATCTCCGTGACCCTCCAGTCCAGCCGCTATCACGACGATCAAACGAGTCTTCGTTCTACTCCCTCAATCCCAAACGGCGTACCCTTGATATGGCGGAGGAACATTGGAAGTTGGAACGCGAGCGTCTTCATAAGAGACAACACGAAGTGGATGCGGAAATCTTGGCTCTGGAGGAAGGCGGTGGTGTCTGGAAACAAGCCATGGCTGACGTGTCTGGCTTCGAGAAGCGTCTCCGGGCCAATATGCGGCACTACATTGAGATTCAGGCTTCTGCGACCGACTCAAATAATACACAGCTATCAGAAACAATGGAGGAAGTCGCGGTAAATGTCTCAGAGGACTTGGACAAGACTATCCAGCGGCTTGAAACCCATTTGGAGCTTGCCGAGAAGAAGGACTGGAAACTGCTCGTTTGCTGCATTGCTGCAGAACTCGAGGCGCTACGTGAGGCACGAGGAATGCTTCTCCCAGCCTTTGGTCTGCCAGTACATGACGATGCGGCCCCCTCCCAATTAGTGTCGTCCTCGGAAGGACAAGTCTCGGAGGAAGCCTCAGATGCGCATGAGAATTCATCTGACAATGATGACTCTGAGCCCCCGGCAGATTTGTTGAAAGATGAGCAGGCTCACCATACAGATACCGCTTCAAGATCTGAGGATGATGAGCCAGATCCAGCCTGGCTCTGATGTGCATGAGATAGCAATATATACAACAAGCGCTGAAGTATAACATGAATAATGATTCACTCTATAATCCGGCATCCCAATTTATTCCTCATGGCTACATGTATATATTTCCCTACATGTATATATTTCCGTAGTGTTTCCACTCTGTAGTCGGGTTGCCAGGCATTTGGGCACGGGCGGGAAAGCTTCCCATCTGGTCGTGCAGCTCCAACCTCAACCTGAACTTCCCTCTCGTTCTCTTGCTGAACAACGAACGAAACCGGAATTGCCAGGTGTTCGACTGTGTGAAGGCATTTGTCGGAACCATGGACCTTCCAAGCCCGACTTTCTCTTTTTACCTTCCCTCGGTTCATGATGACTGCCAGCTGGATTGTCGACTGTATCTCCCGCACCAGCTCCAAAATATAGAATTAGCAACACAATCACCCATTCGCGGTGCCATTGTCGCCCACCCCTACGCACCACTGGGTGGATGCTATGATGATCCCATCGTGGGGTTTGTCGGTGGCGAGCTTCTACAAGCAGGGTATATCGTGGCCACATTCAACTTCCGGTACAGCCCTTAGGCTCAGCTCTAAGATTTCCAAGATAGCTGACAAGGACTACAGAGGAGCTGGGAGTTCTGAAGGGCGGACCAGCTGGACTGGGAAGCCTGAGCTGGGGGACTATGTGTCCTTGTATGGATTCATGCTGAACTATCTACAAGATTTACATTCCGCACATGCAAGTAGGCAGAATACCCCGCCCAGCGAAGCTGTCCACCTAGTGATCGGTGGATATTCATTCGGATCCCTAATCGCCTCGCATGTCCCATCACTCGATGTCATGCTTGACCTGTTCTGCACCGGACCAGCAACCCCGACAACACCGATCTACGAGATTGGCAGCGCAGCCCAGAAGATCGCTACGCAGTCCACACGGTATCTGCCCCCAGCAAAGCAGAACCCAGACAAGGACAAGGACAAGGACAACCAGGCTGAGCAACCCACATCCCGCGTGGCGACTACAATCTCCTACCTCCTCGTGTCACCATTGCTGCCACCTGTAAGCCAGCTTTTGACTGCTTTCTCCGCCCTATCAGTGAACGTGGGGGGCAAGACGTCAGCTCAGGCCCGACCCGCCGGCCGGCCAGCCGAGCAGCTGAGTGCGCACCGGACGCTGGCGCTATTTGGGGATCTGGACACTTTTACATCTGCCCGTAAATTGCAACGGTGGTCAGCCGAGATGGCCCATATGCCGCATAGCGGATTCCGGGGCTGCGAGATTGAGGGCGCGGGGCATTTTTGGCGAGAGAATGGAGTGGAGACGCGGGCGAGACGGGCTTTGCAAGAATGGCTTCGATCTTGAGGGTTTGAGAAGCTGTTTGATATTATGTTGATATCCTTGGTCGTCCTTGTAGTAAGAAGATGTGACTATAGTATATAATACTGTCTTAATGACCCAAGCCAACAATAATGGTGACTACATTACTATATACAATGTTCTCCATCTCGAGTTCTCGATCAATATCGCATACAGTAGTATCCTGCATCCCCTACTATATCCTCTATCGAGCCCCTTTGAGCATGGCGCATAACAAGCGTGTCTCACATGTGTCTGCATGTGAGCCGCTGCCAGGCTCCAGGGACGTGATGCTCCGCCGGAAGGGCCGTTCAGATGATCGTGGTGGAGTGAGATCATCGGGGAGGGTTACAGGGGGGCGATAGAGTTCAAGAGTCATGGTATCTGCAGGAAACCAGCCAGATCAATATCGATCGAGGATCAATGCAGACATTCATGCAGGCCATGCAGCAGTTAGACCGTGGTAAGCTGAACAAAGAGAAAAAGGGGGGTAAATTAAAGATTCACCAGTCCTTCGTCATAATTTCCACCGAAAAGTTAGGCCCAGTTTACCCCCCAAAGTTCTTGTCGGGCCGCTGGGGAAAGAAGAAAGTTGGGGTTGGGTCATCGGGCGAATTTCCATTGGCCCTCGTGACGTTTGTCCTCCTTCAGTCTTGCAGACCGCCAGACTTCGCGCCATCTGGAAATCCGGGGTCCTGTTCTTTTCTACTTCCATTATTACCCTCATTCTTACTCTTACGATCCTCCTATTCATGGTCGTCCCAGGCACTCTTTCTTCCTTCGCAACTTAAGGTTATCGAAGCGATCGGCTCCCCCCTGCTCTCCAAGTGGGCCACAGACCCCGGCTGGATGGCTTGCTCCCGATGCACAGGCCTGCGATGTCCATGTTGGGCGACTCCACAATAGTCCCTTCGAAATGTCATAAACGTGATTCGGATAGCCTGATCTCCCCTCCCTCGACGCCGAGCCGATCCCTCCGCAAAGCGATCTCTATCCCGGCCGTGTCGTCGATCGTTAAGGAGTCGTGGAATTGGGCCGGTGAGACACTACACACCTATCGCGATGGGCTCTCCGCCGAAGAACGGAGGCAGAAAACAGAGATCGAGGATCGGAAACAAGTGTTGTACCTGAAAATTAAGAATGTGAGTCAAAATGAGCGCGGCTGGCCGTGTCCCTGACGGGTAGTCGCATCTGTAGAGTGACCCGGCTGATCGAGACTTGGGCTGTAGGCCGTGTCGTACGAGGAGTGGTGTACTTGCGCTACCGAATTAGACGTTTTGGAGGACAATATCTCTTGGAAGCGCACATTGGAATGCTCAGAGTACCACCCGGAGTTGGTCCAGGAACGGTTGCGACAGTTGGAGGAGGCGCGGATTAGCTGCGATGTCAGTCGCATGCTTTTTCTCGTTCGCACCGCCCTCAGTCGCGACCTGGGAAAGATGAGCAACGCCTCTTTATATCGTCACTCGCATACTGGGACAAAGGACTTGATCGATCGGTATATCACGACCGCGCTCGAGACCATCAACACGTTGGTGGATCTGTCGGTACATAATCGGTGCGATGGGCTGGAGCTCAAGTATATACTGGACCAGCTGTTGGCAGCGCGACAGGCATTTGGCCGAAGTGCACTTCTCTTTTCGGGAGGCGCTACCTTTGGAATGAATCATATTGGTGTTCTCAAGGCCCTCTATGAATCGAAGCTCATCCCGCGCATCGTCTCGGGAGCCTCGGCAGGTAGTATCGTTTGTGCGGTATTTTGTACCCGCACCGACGATGAGCTGCCAGCTCTGTTGGATACATATGCGCATGGGGACTTTTCAGTCTTCAGCGAGCAAGGCCAGGAAGAGAATATCTTTCAGAAGACGGCACGGTTTTTGAAATTTGGATCCTTCCTTGATATAACTCATTTGGCCAATACGATGCGGGCATGGTTAGGAGACATGACGTTTCAAGAGGCATATAACCGAACTCGCAGGATTTTGAATATCTGCGTGTCAAGCGCAGGCATGTACGAGCTACCTCGACTGCTCAATTACATCTCTGCACCCAACGTGTTGATCTGGTCGGCAGTGTAAGTTTCGGCTTGACTCTATGTTCATTTTGGCCATATCTAACGCATCTGCAGCGCGGTGTCTTGCTCGGTGCCATTGGTGTTCCGGCCCTTCAACCTGATGGCCAAAGATCCCTTGACAGGAGAGGCGATTCCTTGGAATGATCTCCACAAACAGTATATTGATGGCTCGGTGGACGGTGATCTACCCATGACACGACTGTCTGAAATGTTCAACGTCAACCACTTCATCGTCTCACAAGTCAATCCGCACGTTGTGCCTTTCTTACCAAAAGAAGATGGCCCAACCAATAACCCTGAGCAGGGGTCGTCCTTCATGCCTCGCTGGATGAATACAATGACTCACCTTGCCAAAGACGAAGTACTGCACCGAATGACCGTCCTCTCAGAACTCGGAGTGTTTCCCACATCCATGACCAAAGCCGCTTCAATAATGAACCAGAAGTACAGCGGGGACATTAATATTTACCCTGAACTAATCTCATCGAACTTCCCTCGAATCCTTGAGAACCCAACCACCGAATTCATGCTGCAGGCTTGTTTGAGTGGAGAACGTGCAACGTGGCCCCGATTGAGCCGGATCAGGAATGCCTGTGCGATTGAACTGGCACTCGATCGTGCCGTTCAGCAGATGCGAGCCCGGGTCGCCTTTAGCCCTGGCCAGCTCGAACTGCGCATGCCTGGCTTCATTCATCATTCCACAGAGTCTATAGAAAGCGGAATGGGACGGGGGCGCATCCGGAACCGCAGACGCGGTTCACACAGTCATGAGCTGGAAAGGAGACGCACAAGAGCCCTCTCGCGTAGCAACACTGCCCAGGGATTGCGAAAGGCACGCAGTACCATCTCCCTCGAACATCCCTCCTTCACCACATCGAACGATCTTATCTCCGTGCCTACCCGGCCCAAGGCGCACCGTCGGCGATCGTCCATGACCTTTGGTACAGGGGTCTTCTCGATAGAATCAGACAGTGACGATTACGAGGATTGCGGTGTACCTTACTCCAACAACACTCGACCCTCCCATCACCGAGGATCCTGGGATGCCTCTGCGTACGGAGAAGAGTTAAATCATGGCTTACATAGTCCTGTCCGATCTCGGCGATCTTCATTCTCGTCTGGGAGGCGGCAACGGTCTGCCTCGGGTCATCGAGGCTCGCCAAAACAGGTCCATGCGGTTTCGGCTCGAGAGATCTCTATGGCCTTGTCGCCGTCATCTCGTCATCTGCTCAGCATGACGCCGACGGTGCATCCGACCTCTCCTGACTCTTTGACACGCAAAGCGCGTTCTTGACCACTCTCGGACAGGAAGTCGATTCCCGCGGGACACATCCCTTACTATCACAATACCCATTTCATACATTCCTGATACCTCTCACTTTCCTATCCACCTCACCCTTCTCCGTACATTATTCTACCCCTTTCATTGGCTTTGAAATTGCTGCTCGATATCCATTATCTTTCGGGGTCTCCCTTGTCTAGACAGGCTTGGCGCCGTGCCTTTCGGGAATCGCTTTTAACCCTTTTTTTTTTCGTTTCTTTTGGCTTGACTTATGTTTGATAGAGCTCGCTTTCCTGCGCCCTCGCTATCATAACTCTATTACAGGTACATGTTGCTTTTTGTGTACCGCAGAGATCGGGCTGCGTGGACGTTCACACATATTCCTTATGCATTATATACTTGCTTACTTACAGTGGCGGCGAAGACAGTCGTGCTAGCAAACAGAATACCTGTTCATAGAATTTTGGATTACAAGTCATGTGCTTTGTAGATTTTCTCTCCGACTTCGACCTCTACGTAGCAAGACAGGCTGGCTTTTGATCGGCACTCCGATTTCAGTTAAGAATACGGAGAACAAATCTCCGCCCTTGGCAGAAGATGGATGGGCCGTCGATCCCTAAAGTCATGACTCCACCAGCAGGCTAAAAGACACCTTGATGCAGGTTAGACCAAACAACTCCAAGCTGACGACGACAAGGTGGATTAACCTTGACTTTACACAATACTGTGCAGAGTACTCGATTGAAAGAGGAGGACCCATTCTGGCTAAGCTGGGCTAACTTCCTAATTTGGAGCCGCCCATTAGTCCGTCATTGATTACAGGGAAGGCACGCTTTGGTGGACCTGGAACTCCGATCACTCACCACCAACCTCCCACTTTGACGACCTTGCATGCTCATACCTCGCACCTCCATCGACCACCAAGTTCAATCCATTCCCTCCGCTCTAGTGGGCCTGGAACTTCGATCTCATCTCCAAGCTGCTCGCGCTTCGCCTACCTTGTGGGCCAGTACCAGGCACTCCCATCTCCCACCAAGCCCAATCTGTAACCTCGTCCTCGGGGGAATCGATCCCAGAGGGACAATCACACACTCCCTTCTCTTGCCTCTCAGCCTCATACCATGTCAGAGATGGCGGAGAAGATCAATACGGATGACCCTGAGGCTTGCCCTGAGGATTTCTATGCCGTGGGCCGCGAGACAGGCACCAAGCTGGATCTAGCCGGCCGACAATTCCTGACACATTGCCCCCCCGATGTTCCTCCTCGCCATCGCATTCTTGCTCTTCTGGGGATTACCGATATTGACGATATGGCGAGTCCTCAGGAGGATGGGTGGTTCGCCTCCGACTTTTACCTATTCCACTGTCTCTTCTCTCGGCCATCTCCATCTGAGCCCCAAATCTGGATGACATGCGAGAAGCCCGAGGAGCTTGTCGCTAAGTACCAGGAATATGTTCATGGTGACTTACATCGTGACCGACGGGTGGTGCTGGATCGCGCAAGACTCCTTGAAATTTCAGAGGCTAAGAATATACGATGTGTGGGACGAGAGGATCTCCTCGAGCGATACCTTAGCACGCTTCGTGCTGAAACTGCCCAAGCCGCCCAGAACCAGGAGCATCTTATGTTACTAATCTTTGCTCACGGCACGGAGCCCCATGGGCTTGAGGTTGGGAATAAAATCCTCAAAATGAAGGACCTTCTTCGGTCGCTCCACGCTAAGTCCAACGTGACTCTGTTCAGCACCTCATGCTACTCCGGCGGCTGGCTTGTCCGCCCCGACTTAAACAACCTCCAGCTTCAACAGGCAACCCCGCGGCTTAACACTACGGCAATCCTCGCAGCTGGTCCAAAGACACAGTCAAGCTCATGGCTCGCAAGTGCTAGTGCCGGAAGAGCTAGCGGTAGCTTAGCCGCAACCGCACTACTAAACTGTTTCATGGATGCTGAAGAGGAGATCGCTCAAGACAGAGATCATCCAACCTACATCCAGCTTGCCAAGTCGGTCTATGACCGTATGAAGAGGATGGGCTTACTTGGAGAGAGGCAGGAGATCTACTTCTCCGCGGAGAATGATGAGTGGGAGATGAGCTATCAGGCCCGCCTTGGTCTGCCCCTTGCTGTATATAGGGATAAATGGTCATCCCTACGGCAGGTCCCGCCATCCTCAGCACCACCAAGCGACTTAGAGGTGGCGAGGACTGGTGGGCGACGCCATAAGCGACTCCAGTTCCTTGCCCGAGAATACTTTGCAGCCAAGCCCGGTCCGGATCCTCTCGCGCCTAACGTTGGTCTACATTATTGCCTCCGGAGCATCATCAAGGGAGAGACCACCTACACAAAGAAGAAGATGGACGGCCTGATCGAGACTACGGTTTACAGGCTTGGAGCAATGCACGAGGCTAACTATCTCAAGCAGCAACTGGGACTCGACTTTCCCTCTATCTTCGAAATCGACTTTTGGTGTATTGATCAGACTTGGGACCGAGAAATGCACTCAAAGACATGGGATCTACTCTTGCAGCGGAATATCATCACTAAGCCGATTGGGATCCGCCTGTTCTATCCTAAGCCCATCCAGTACCTCTCTGTTGCCCTTGTTAAGTCCTCTACGTCCTGGGAACATATCCAGGAGCGGGTTGAGGCTATGGCCGTCAAGAAGAAAGGGTGGTATCGGTTTATCTACAAGGCGTGGATGGGAAACCGAGTCGTTAGTGATGAGGGGGTCAGGAAGAATGCACGCGCTTTCAAGGAGGCCATGAAGAATATGAGACACCAGTCACACGAGCCGAGTGACTAGGTAGTCAACAGTTCCGAATGTTTACCAGGTTGCTGATGTCCCACCAAGCTTAGTATCTTTATCAATTTGCTTGGGGACCAGATTCTTATGATGAATGCCCAGTTCCAAGTTACGCAGGATAGCTTCAAGAACCAACCACAATTAAGTTGCAGTTGCGCTTGGACGGATGGAAATTCCTGTGCATAATAATATTACCGCCGGTCACCCAGACCAGCGATACACAATACCCGCGATAGTAGGCAATTAGAATTGTCTTAGTAGCGGAGAGATGGGCGGCGGCTGCAGCAATCTCCCCAGATGAGTGACCAACTGTTATCGCAGGGTGGATGGATTCTGGCTTTGCGTCTTCAGGCCCTGCCCCGACTCCCCACATTAAAAAATGAGCCCTGTATAACGCATTGTCTGGGACAGTTCTGATCGGCTTGTGAATTATGTAACGTGCAATTTCAAGTCAGGTTTAATAGGTAGGGGCTGGCAATCAGTGTGTGTACGGGCTCAATGTTGTGTTTCGCGTTCGCTTTGCTCAACTAGAATACATACTTTCGCAATGCCAGTATACACTCGTTTTGATTTTGATTGGCGGAAGAGAATCTCCATTGTAACCTCGACTCTACTGAAGCTCCTTCGTACGGACAAGGACATTGTAGGTACCGAAGACCAGGCGAGAACGGTCTCCAAGTTATCGCGCGCTACCCTGCACTCAGTACTACTACATAACGGGCTAATTATGCAGCAAAAAGCATGCAGAACTTAGTCCTTAACTAGGACAAACTTCTAAAAATATCCCCCTCCCTCCCTAATTAGCCTGCATTAAGTAGGGTTACAATGACCAGGATTGAGGGAAATTGCCACTAATTGACTTCTATTTTGGGGGCGCTGACCATTGCCAGCTGCAAGTTGCCAAAATGGGTGGTGCTAATTAGGGAACGCCCTGTGCTCTCGACAGTCCGTTAGCCCGTTAGTCCGCCGATCTCTCCGCATTCCTGCAGCGTCCCGGCGCCAATGCACTTCTTCCATTGGCTTCAATCCTCCACACCAGGCTGCGTTGGTACTGCACTTCCCGCAGCTCGTGCAGCTTGTGCAGCTCTCCCGATGCTTCACGTCATGCACGTCGGAAGGACTAAAAGATGCACGGTTTGGCGATCAAGCTTTATATCTGGGCGCCTCCCGCTCTTCATGAAAGCTCGGACGGATCCTGCGCTGGCTTGGAATCTGCCATTGTTTGATCCTGGCTGGTATCAGGAGAGGAATCTGGAGTCTCGTGCTGGGATTGAGCAGTCGCTCCTCTTTCACCTGTTTTATGCCTTGCTTTTTTTGTTCTTGAAGTACGGCTGAGCTGTACTGGGGTATCGCCGACTATTGGCTGCTGACCCCTCCACCCACCCTTCAGACCCTTGTTCGCCTCGAGTCTGACCTCGTCCAATCCGAGCTGCGCCTTCTCGTTTGTGCTGGTTGGTCTTGTGCCTCTATGCAAGCCATCGGCAGATCCTCTGACGTGAAAGAAGTATCCGTTCCTCCTCAATCCTGGGGATCCTGGGAGGTACCAGTACTAGTCTGCGTCAGCGTAGCCGGGGGTTGTCCCGCATTACTTGAAGAGACACATTCGCACCTCCTCTCTTTCTGAATCGGTTGGGTCTCTCTTTCTTCGAATTATACCCCGCTACACTCGAATGTCAGCTGCTGTCCCGACACACCACTGGGGATTCCACAATCAGCATGGCGGGGATTGTTAATAAGCCTCTGGCCATGTTCCGCCGCTCAGATTCCCCCAAACCTCTTCATACTAGATGGGGGGATGTGGCCATCTCGGTGCCCACAGATGGCTCATGGAACCAATATGAAAATCCACATCGACCAACCCCAGAGAGACTGTCCTACGGGCCTGGCTTCGTGCCAGATGGTCCTCCGTCAAATCGACTCCACGATACTCTAGGCAGCAATGGTACCAGAGAAAGCATGCTTAGAAGCGGGGACCCCGATGAAGACAACAAAAGTACTTCAACGGGAAGAGCCTCCGTTGCATCTGTATCACGACGAAACTCGCTTTCTCTGGGAGGATTGCGATCAACCAGACTTTCCGTTCGCCTGGCCTCTCGGCCAAAGCACCTAAGAGGCGAATCATCACTGGAAAGAGCAAGCCACTATGCAGAGCACAAGAAGCCAGAGTTTGCCTACAAACCAATCCAGCAAGACTACACAGCAGAGATTTCTGATAAAGGCGAGCGACCCACTCATCGCTATCGCTACATTCCCACCAACGGGCGATACCTTGAGGATATTCCGTCTCCTCGGAGCCCGCGGAGTCAATCAGCCACATCCTTCCGTGGCTCACATACTCGACGAGACTCATTCACCGAGTCTCTAGAAATTCAAGAACGAGAGCGCGGCCGCGAACAAGCGAGGCTCAGCTCGCGACAGAGTTACTACCCAGACGAGGACCGCCAAAGCGTGCGATCCAGTATCGCCGGTAGCTCTGACAGTTCTGGCTCTGGGTCGAGACTCAGCTTTGGTATGCCCCCGAGACGCCGGACTTCACCGTTCGTCGCGGCTGATCGGAAGAGGTCATCATCTCTGAAGCCGATGACCTTGGCTATGGTGCCTGATCCTGAAGAACTTTACGAGTGATGGATATCTTGATACGACAGATGATGATTTTGGGGGGGGGGGGGGGGGGGGAAAATCCCTGGAGGCCAAAACGGCTGATAAAAAATTGCCCGGATTAACCGTTTGGCATTTAAACCGACCGGATGGCGTT
>JAMAGZ010000007.1:553258-569195 GCA_023626575.1 Penicillium sp. PF1803
GCCCGCCGCCCCCCCCCCCCCCGCCCCCCCCCCCCCCCCCCCCCAACATCCCTGGAGTCCTCAACGGCTGCTTAATCATTGCGCGGAGTTCACGGTTGGCATTTAAAGCGTCCGGATGGCGTTCTTGGTATATCTTTACATTATACTATCTACTACAGATTGCACCAAATATTATCTCTTTCCCTGAAATAAATCTCACTTCCTGAACTGTAGATAAGATAAGATATTAAACCTGACTAGGTCGGATACTCTCTCTGGTGTCCTGCAAGCATGGTACTTGGCGGTTGACGTCAGTCTGATTCACATTTCCAGGTGCGAGTCTGGACGTCCCAAGCTTGATCGTAAGAACTGCAAATACTGAGCCTTCCTCGTTTATAGGAAATTCGATTGGTGGGATGTAACTCCATTGATGCGCCGATACCGTTGTCAACGGAAAAGCCTTTCTTGTTCCACCGCCTCTACGTCCTATCCAAGCTTGCTCACGATGACGGCATGAAGGGGTCCATTGAATATGGACTTCTAAGATTTGATTTTCCCTAGAAAAACCTCTTCTGTTGTCCTGAGATATTTTCCTTTGCACTCCCTTCACCGTCATTATAGGTCGATTACTTTTATATTAAAAATGTCAGAGGCGGTAGTCCAATTGCGGTGCGGTGTAAAAGTATGTGTTGTAGTCTTTGATTAATGATTGGAATTGATGCTGATTCTTTTTCTACAGAATGACGACTGGGGAAAGAAGGGAAAAGACTCGATTGTCGCTCAATTATGGTCTAAAACGCCTGGGAGTCCTGGAATTGATGAGTCCAAGCACTACTCCGAGGTATGATTTCACAGCTCCCAGCTCTCAGATAGAATGGGAGAACTAATGGATATACTAGATGTGGATGGGTACTTATCCGTCGAATCCATCTTACCTCTTGTCTACAGGGGAACAGCTGGGTGATTACATCAAGAAGAACCCGCAGTTCGTGGGCAAATCAGTCCAAGACCGATTTGGACCTGAGATCCCATTTTTGCCCAAGGTAAGAGCATACAATTGTGAAGAGACTGTTTCTTGGGTTAACCAAAAGACTATCTAGATCCTCTCATTCTCCAAAGCACTCCCTCTCCAGATCCATCCAGATCTCAAACTCGCCGAGAGATTGCACAAGGAAGATCCAAAGAAATACGGCGACACAAATCACAAGCCCGAAATCGCCGTCGCCCTCTCCAAATTCGAGCTCTTCGCTGGCTGGAAACCACTCAAAGATATTCAAGCTCTCTTCAAACTCAAACCTCTAGAGCAATTCGTGCCTAAATCAACCACCAACTTCGACGACGAAACACTACGCAAAGTATGCATGACTCTACTCAGCGCTCCTCCCAACGAAGTAGCCACAACCACCAAAGAGCTTCAAAGCCTCCCGCAGTCCCAATTCGGGTCTGAACCTTACATCCCCGGACTCCTAGATCGACTAAGCAAGCAATACACCGACACGGACAATGGCAACCTGGTCGCCGCACTGTTAATGAACTATCTCACCCTAGGCCCAGGCGACTCCGTCTTCGTCCCCGCAGATAGTATCCATGCCTACCTCGAAGGCGACATCGTCGAATGCATGGCCCGCTCCGATAACGTCATAAACACAGGCTTCTGTCCCGCCGCACAGCGTGACAGCGTCGAACTATTCGGACAAGCACTTACATTCGTCCCACACGATGCCCAGGGCGCATTGTTACCCCGGCGCAAGAGTGATAAGGGCATGCAGGGTCGGACGGATGTGTATGCGCCGCCGATTAGTGAGTTTTCGGTGCTTGTTACGACACTGGGGGCGGGCGAGACGGAGACGCACAAGGCGATTTTGGGTCCTAGTTTGTTGATCGTTACGAAGGGGTGTGGGGAGATGAAGGTTCCTGGGGATAGGACGGTGGAGGTGAAGGAGGGGTTTGTTTTCTTTGTTGGGCAGGGGGTTGCGTTGGATTTTGGGACTAAGAAGGGGTTGGCGGTTTACCGCGCGTATGCGGAGTAGAGGGGTGGATGGATGGATGGATGAATAGGCAGGGGGTTAGAATTGACCGTATGACTGGGGTTATGAAGGGAGTTTGGGCTGATGAGTACGTGGCTTCGATGTGCCAGGGAGTGAGTGCCGTCTTGGCTTGGTTCTTGTTTTGTTCGTGGCTTGTTGGACTGGAATAGATGGTATGAGACGGGAGGAATATGGAGTACTTTGAATTAATATGGGAGAATTGCTCTCCACCACCTAACTCTGATGTAGGAGAACGGGAACTACTAACTCTGCGTGGATGCTGCGGTATCCCATTGATTCACAGATCCTTCCCTATAGTTTGCCGATACTTCGTGGTCCCTCTCCAATAATTGTCGAGTACCGAGACCAGCCAAACATCGTTGATTGCCGATCTCTCCTGCAATTTAGATTAAAAGGTAGTAGTTAGTATTCTCATCAAAGCATGGACACCCAAGAGTTGGTCTTGTGTTGGTGTTGGTGTTGGTTTCTACAAAGTCCATGATTTGCCCGTTCCTCAGAGGCGCTTACGCCCAGCCACTCAGAGCGCCTTCGGAGTGTTGGTTCTCCAAGGTGCATCGATGTGATTTGACCTGCTGCAGCTCGGGCGCTTTTTGCCTTTTTCCTTCTTTGATTCTTTGAGGACTGGAGGAGGTCTGGGCCGAGAGCTAGTCGGATTAGCGTAATGCAGGCAAACTGCGTAGCGATGAGCTGGCACCCCATCGGGACGAATTGTGGGCTAATTATGGTACATTATGGGCCCTTTGAGGCTTTCACGATCTATCTATAGTCTGTTAATTAGATTGAATTGATACTATCTTTACCACCAATTCCCGGCTAACTTGGCTAACTTTGCTATCTTTACCCCGTTTTGGGCAGGGTTAGTGGACTCGTCTCAAAATATCCCACCTGAAACAGGGTCCCTGTGTCAGGATCAAAGCTTCGCGCTTGATGGATAGGCGGCTCTACCCAGAGAGCCTTGTGGGTTTACAAGGCTTATAAGGCTTAGAGGTGCACTGAAATCTGATATTCTGGTCTTCGTCTCCGTGTGAAGGGTTTTTGGGGTTCAGCCTTGTCGACTATATTAAGGCCCAACGCGAGTGCTGGTGGGCATGGGGATTCGAGAGTGATTTCGTATTAATTTGTTGCGCCCTCTGCATTGACTTGACTTCCCTAATATCCACCAGTTCAACCGACCCTGGTAGCCGACTGTGACTGCCATCTGCATTGAACTGGCCACTAGCTTCAAATCTTTTTTTTCGGCGGGTTTTATTGTTTATTGTTTTTCAATCGCCTCGCCTCTCGCCAACGGACCGGGATATGAGCGAAGTTCCGACACGCATCACACGATCTGCCGACCAGCGTATCCTCTAGAAAGACTCTAATTGGCGTGGTGGCTGCAAGCATCTCAAATCCTTGCCAGTAGGTTATCTCGCAGAGTATCTAGCGGCCAGGGGTGCATCGGGGGAGCAGTCAAGGTACAAGAGTGAATCACTCACGCTAACCCATCGCAACCCCACAGTGACGGGCGGTCTTTTACACCTCTTCTCTCGCAAAGAGAGAGCGAAGCGAAAGCAACAGTCCCAGCAAGCCGAGCAACTAGCGCAACTCCAAGTGCCTCCAGCGTACCAATCCGACTTTTATGAACCGCTGAATGGGCCCCGCTCTGCGTATCCCCGGCCACTATCCTCCTTCGCTCCGGACTACAGTCGCCAGGCCCACTCGGGCCAGCATAATAATACCTATGGTCATGGTGGCTACTACTACTCCCACCAGTCTGGTAGCCATCCCAATCACCATGGACAATATAGCCAACAACAATCATACCAGCAAGTCAATGTCAATCAGAACCCGCAGCACCAACAGCTCCAACAGCAGCAGCAGCGCCCACGAGCATCATTCGATGTCCCCCGATACCCAGCCCTGCCAACCTACGACCCATCCAAGTACCAACCTATCCGACCATCCCTGACACCTACAGCCGATCGATTCGCCTTCCACTACCCTAATGCCAGGGGCCAAACCTCCCGTCTGAGCGAGGTACACTATAATAATGATGCGCGGCCCTCGTCGATCTACTACCAGCCGCCTGCAGCAGCCCCGGGCTTAACCTCCGCACCACCAATGCCCCAGCGGAGAGTGGCCGCGCACGCCCGAACTCAGTCTATCATGCCTTTTACTTCCGGCGCCTCGGCCGAACAGCGCTCATCCAGATCGGGGGATGGGAGGGAACGGAGTATCTCTGAACCAATGCCTGCGGGTGATGGGCAGGGGAGTAATAGTCGGGGGCCACGACGGCCTAAACCGGTGCTTTCACGGCTGATTACCAACTTCGGCTAAAGAGGATGGAGAAAAGAGTAGGAAAAGAAAAAGAGAAAAGATTTTTACTGGAATTATTGTGGTGATCCTTTTTTTTCTTTTCTTTACTTTTCTTCTTATTTTTTCTTTTCTTATTTTCAGGATTTTCGGTTATTCTTTCTGTCTTTCTTTCTTTCTTTCTTTTCTTATTGATCCTTGAAAGGATGAGGATCGAGCTCGGTTGCCGAACAGCTTTTCGATTCCTTTTTAATGACTGTGATGAACAGCGAGGCGCATGGTGTTGTCTTGAGTATTGGATTTATTAACTAGTCGACTGGACAGGATAACCGGGAAAATTAAGAACGAATTTGAAATAATATCAGAAGGATTCTCTCGTAGGGACCCCTCGTAGGCGCCGAATAGAGTCAACGCGATGTAACCTGTATGTACTAAACTCTAGTTATAGTTTCCCCCTCGATCTCCGAACGATTTCCGCGCTTGTGAGACAGAACTCAGATCAGTTGTGAAAACGGGTTGAACTGTCACCGGGAACCTTTTTCATGACAAATCACCGACTCCATCGTAGTGGAGTGGATTATTGAAGCCAGCGAAGCAATAGCGAGACTCCCCTCCGAAGAGCCAAGGAGGCGCCTATGATGAACCAACTGGCCTGTGCGCTCCCCGCGCCGTCGATCTTGCGTGGCCAACTACTACTCTCCTCTCCATTTTCCAACACTTCCCTTTCACTGCTGCTCCAGTCCCACGGATCAAAGAATTACGGCCCCAATGATTGAGATTCTCATTATTACTCAGCGGCCAGTGGATTTGGTGGCTGCGCTACTCAGAGTCTCGCAGTCTCGCAGAATGCGTTGCCCCGCTTTTCTCTCTGATGTGATCCCCACCTCTAAGTACTCCGTACGGAGTACACAGTATGTACTACTGTACTTCCTGGCTGGCGCCTACAGATAAGCTCGGGGCATGATGTACTCCCGCCACGAGGGTCAACGGGACGATCAACCTTGTTGTCTTCCGAACCAAGGTCCATGATAAAATCAACCCGCATTCCAGGCCCCCCCCCCCCCCCCCCCCCCCCCCAACGCTTCTCGGACGGTCTGATCCCCTCTTCAAGGGATAAAGCCTAATCTTCATGATTCTACTGGAATCTTCCCCCAGAGTGGCATTACTGTACTCACTGTCCTCGCTGCATACGCGGTACCTCAACTCCATCAGGATCTCCACTCGCGGGTGCGAAATCCACCCCGATGCAGGGATCGGAATGCATCATAGTGAAACAGCCTACCCTTTTTGTCAACTTTGACGATGGGGCCCTCGTCCACCCCCTCTTTTCATGATCCCTGCCTGCTTCGTAAGTTCCTAGTGGCTTTTTTCTCCTGTATGCTCCTACCAGAGACGAGAGCCTCGCGGAAAACAAAAAAAAAGTGACAGTGGAGGGTCAGGCGGGGAGAGGAGCCTCCCTGTCGACAGGGCTCCAGCCTCCATCAGATTGTGGTTGCACCAACATCCCCGGCAGACAGGGGAGGGGGAGTTAAAGGGCAAATAACGGCCAATCCTTTTTATTTTTCGATCGACCCACTGGATTATCTGTAAGTAGTCTGTCTATCCTCTGCCCGAGTTCCCCAATTCAGGTCTTTCCCGCCCTGGTTGTACGCAGACGCAGATCCCAGAACAAGCGCCATGCCAAGGCGACGGCGGACGATGGTGCATCAATATTATGTGCAACCTATGCCTGACTCGTTATTATCACTGTCATGTCAACTGCAAGTCCTGCGCCGCAAATGTTGTAACTGACTTCCCTCCACCCCCCCATGCTCACACGAACCGGGAGAACCAGACCAACCAGGGTGTGTGTGCTATTGGGGGGGGGGGGGGGGTTATGCTACATGTACTATCCGTGCCTCTTGGCCCCCCGAAAATTTCTTTTCCTCCCATTTCCCTCGTCTTTTTCGCCTCGAGCTAGTTTGAGGTCTACAATTTACCCCTCTTAGTAGTTCTTGCCAACGGGGTACCAACACCTGCACTCCTCGGAGGATCCCACTCCAATCCAACCGGGTCGCTCGCTAGGCTTTCTCGTCCGCTCAAAAGATTTTCGCGCTTGCAGTTCGATAATTCGTTACTGCTTGCTTGTTACTTGCTGCTTGCTGAAGCGCTGTTGACTGTGCTGGACTCGCATCGTCTTCGACCCAAGTGGCGCCCCCGGGGCCACCGTCAGAGGGGTTGACCCATAGTGTCGGGCCCCCAACTCGAGTCGGCCTCATCGTTTGCGATTGTTTTTTATTTTTATTTTTCAAATTTCCAACTTCAACCGTCAAGCTCTTCCAGAGAATCTTTTCCCTTTCTTGATGAATGTACAGACATGCAGTGGGGCATCGTCTCTCTTCACGGTCTTGGACTTTATTGATATAACGAACAACTCATGTGTGTGCGACCTCGTTGAGTCCGGTTCTGTTTTTTAAATTCTCCTCCCTTCTGGCACTGATTTGGGTCTGCCATCTTTGAGGCGCGACTGTCAAGGGTCTTTGGGAGTTAGGTTAACCTTGAGATGAGCACCGGATTAGGGAGTGACCAGTCCTCCTAGTGAACCATTCTCTGGGCCTCTTTTCGATGATCAACCCATTTCGGATCATGGTGAACATTATGAAGAAATTCAGGAGGAAGCGCAGGCTTTCGTCTGAGTTGGATACCCGTTGGGGCGATCCATCCATCAGCTATCCAAATGAAGGATCCTGGAACCAGTGGGATCAACCGTCTGGTTTTGTCGCCAATGCTACGATGGGATCACCTCGCAACATACAAACACAAGAGACGCGGCAATTTGTGCCCTTGGAGTCAAGCCCATCTCAAAATCCGGGTGCATCGAGTGACTCGGGCTATCAAAGCTTCAGTACACGAGAGGACCATGCTCAATCAACCTCAACTATTCCCAAAGGATACTTCAACGAAAACATACGGCATCGGGCTGAGAAAACACAAAGAACACCAGTCAAAGGTCTCGGCATCGACGAATCCACCCACGAAATGGGCAGCACAAATGGATCCACACCTCCGGATGACTCATGCGATGAAGACGACGACAACGATGAGGAACGAGATACCTTGGGAGATCCGCGTGGAGGACTGATCTTCCGTAACCCGCTGACGGGAGACCCGCTACGATATTCGCCACGAGAGGATCAAGATCCTTATTTTGACCGCGCCTCCAAATCACCCCCGCTGGCAGTCACGCAACGCATGCGCCGCTTGAGTGGACAAAGTTCCTCGACCGAGCCATCTTCATCTATTGCGGGGACAGCTAGCTCTCGACGGACCAGCTATACTGCTGCGTCGTCGGTGTCGGCACCATCTCTCCCACCTGATACGCCGCGATTTGCATTTACCACTGGCTATCCTGCACACGAAAAACGATCTACTCCCCGTCCGAGGCATCGGGAGCCCGAGCCTGCGGCTCGGCAGGAGATGGTCCCCTCCTACGATGAACTCTACGGGTGACGAACCATGGATGACCGTTTTTCCCCCCGTTGTGCACATTATTTTCTTGTTTCATTGGCGACCTAGAAATTGTCCTTTACTTGTACTTGGGTGGTCCTCTTTGATTTTCGTAGTTTGAGTTTGGTCTTGTTATATGGAAACCGAGTGTCCACGACATCTGTTTGGACAGCACTGTATCTCCCTTAATCATGTGGTGTTTAATTCCTTGCATTTAGTGCCTCTCATTAAACTCAATATTGTTTTTCTTTTCATAAATATTGGCCATTCAATAAGGTATTCAAGCAGGCCAGAAATCAAACGTTCCGTGGTCAGGTCGTGTTGGCGCCGCTCGATGTTCTCCACTTTTGTTCTGTTGACTCTCCACCTCGAACTATACGGAGTGTAGCACCTTGTAGTACTTTGTACTGCACCAGCCAACTTCCCTCGAGATCTACGGGGCTTGGTACTTTTCACCTACCTTGCAGGTTGCAACATTCCAAATCAATATCACCACAAAGAACACCACTCTAACCCACTATCCGCCTCAAAAACAGTCTAGCAGGGACTCATCCCACTGGATCAACCCGCGGAGGCTAACAGGCTAACGGGTTAACAGGTTAACAGCGAACACCCGCCCGGTCCGTGCAGATTTATGCACACCGAGTCACAATCACAGCCGCCTATCACCAATCACCCTCCAACTTCCATCACACTCGTCACGTCTCGGCGAGATCCACAATGCAACCAGGATGTGCGATCCTGCATCCTCCACCAACCATTACTTTATGGCTAGTGGCTCATCAACCAGCCTCTCGCCGACGAGCTGTAAGCGCCCACTCCCATCACCCTGGCTGGTCGCTGCTTGATTCGACAGGGACTTTGGACTTCCTCCCCCCCTCCTTCTTCCCGCCCCCAGTAGCTAAAGCGCTGAAGGTGCCGTTCTTCTCCTCATCTGCATATTTCCCTCGCGCTACTCACAGCTCCCGTACTTTTTCCCTTGACGGTAACCCTCTCCACCTCGAGCATGCCACCCGGTGACGGCCGCTGGGGACAGAGAGCGAGCTGCTGGACACTGAAAAAAGAAGCTTTGCCCTCACGAACTGGTCTTCCTCCTGCGCTGTTCCTGTCTGATCCTGCATTGAACCTCATTTTGTTCCCATGAGAGCCTGATCGCCCATCTCCCGGCGCTAGGCCTCAATCCTTCTTCCTGCCCCTCACCACTTTCCATCCTGGTTTTGTCTGTCGCAGAGAGCAAGCAAGGTTGTCGAGTGTACATTGCGCCCACGTCTCATCCATAATGCCTGGGTCGTGGGGCTATAATATGCGATCGCCTGGAAAGCTGGCGATTACCTTGCTTACGGTGCTCATCAGCAATCCTGTGCCGGTTGTCCTGGGATTGAGGACGACGGGAGGATCGCCGTGTGCCAGTGTCTGCAACCAAGTATCCACCAACACGACGGTGTCGGAAATTGTCTGTTTAGACAATAACTATGACAATACCAAAGGAAAGACCTTTGAAGACTGCATCACCTGTCAGTTGGAGAGCACATATGTAGATCGACTGAGCGGCGAGACAGATGTAAACTGGGGTCTCTGTGAGTCGATCGCAATGAGTTCGCGAGATTTGCCCAGATGGCTAATGAAGCGCAATCAAAGATAACTTGCGATTCGCATTTACAACGTGTGTCTTCGGATTCCCGGCGTCCGCAGCGAATATTTCCACTCCATGCACTGTCGGCTGTGGCAGCATTGAAAGCGCCGTGGAAGTCGATCTTACCACTCCAAGCGCGAACAACTTCAATGACTGGTGTTCGGCAACTGGTTTTGCCGATAATGTCATCAACGATTGCGAGTTCTGCTATAACCTGACCTACCAGCAGGTCAACCCGCAGGTGTACATGGCGAACTGTGAGTATCCCGTTTCCGTAGCAGAGCCGACCAACAAAAACTGACCAACTTGGGAATGGCCAGTCCTCGAATCCATCCGGTATAATTGCCATTACAAAGCCAGTGTTGGCCTTCCCTTTAACATCGCCCCATCACGCATCTTCACCGAGACCCTCCTCCCCTCGAGCATGTCCCTCCCCACTCCCACATCCACCGGGTCCGGCGTAAATCTGGGCGTTGTCATCGCCGTGCCCATTGTGGGCTTCATAATCATCATCTGCAGTCTGGGCGTCTGCTGTTTCTTCTTCATCCGCTGGCGGCGCAAGAGCGCCGGTCGCGGTCGCTACCATGATCATCTGTACGCCCGCTGGAATGATACCTCCATCAGTACACCCCAGCAAGTCCAGGGTGGCTGGGGGTCTCCTCAGCAGATGCACGCTGCGGCATATGGCACGTATGACCCCGGGTACGGTCCCGGTTTTGGCTTCACCGATAACCATGGTCAAACCCATGCGGCCGGGTACGGGAGTGATTATTCCAAGAATACGTACTCGTACGAACTGACGGAGACATCGCCGTCAAACTACCATGCCACGCCACAGATGGGCGGGTATGGATTTGAGCCAGATCGCAAAGATCCATCATACTCGGATGAGATCACGCAGTCACCGCCGCCGCCTGCGCCGTATGTGTCACCGCATATGGGACACGGCGACTTTGAACCGGATAAGAAACACCCTCTGTGATGGAGAGCTGTTTGTTTTCCGGATAGACAGTGAAAAATAGTGTTCTATGCGTCTTTGGTTAGCGAGTTTGGTCAAGGGCAGGCTTGCTGCACATATTGAATTTATCGATACCATGCCATACCTAATGTTAGGATTGAATGGGATGGGATTGGGTTTGTGTTATTTGGGGAGTGTTGTACTCACGCACCACATCTGACGGCGTTTGTCTGGTTTGATCTTTCTTTGAGTGGCCTACTGTTATATCCCCTCCGCTTTGTGATCCCATATTCTTCATTCCTTTTTGGATCGTTCAGCAAAGGAGAGTCGAATCGAATCCTTGTCTTCAAGACCTCCACCCTTTGCTGGGGAACAAGTAGTCAAAATCATGATCAAGTAGAGTAAAAACCAAAACAAAACAACTCCCAATGCAATGCCGGGCGGCAACACGAAACTATTTATCCCAACCTCCTCCCCCCCTCATTCTAGTCCATGTGTACATGAATCATGCCCTAGAGCCAAGAATAGATCATCTAGATAGAACAAATCTTAAAATAACCCACAACCCACCCAGATCGGCTATCTTTACTCGTGGGATAGGAGAGTCCAGCACCGGGCAGGCTTGTGATTGGCCTGGCTACCAGGTGAGCCCCGTTTCAGTAAGCACTGCCAAGGAAGGATCGGAGGGGTCTAAGGGTTCAGAGTCGGCATTTAACTCGTGGAGAATCGGATACGGCGAGTTTTATTTTTGGGGGCGGGATGTTTTGGTGGTCGTTTGTGGAAGAGGAAGTGCTTATTGGGGTTGTGGCTGTCTTTGGTGGTTGAAGGAGGAGGGGGATGGTGTCTGTACATATTGGTTCATTTCATGGAGAGGGTTCATGTTATAGGTGTGAAGGGATAAGGGCCTTTTGACTGGCCTCTGTCGCAGTGCAACGGGTATGAATTGTTGATCATGATGGGGATTGTAGGCTCCATTTAGACTGTTGTGACTCTCGACCGGGCATAGATGCATTTCCAATTCGAAGGTGTGTGTAGAAAGGATTTTTGTCATATTGATTGATACTATACCTTTTGCTGCTAAGTATAT
Source organism: Penicillium sp. PF1803 (assembly GCA_023626575.1). Classification (NCBI taxonomy): domain Eukaryota; kingdom Fungi; phylum Ascomycota; class Eurotiomycetes; order Eurotiales; family Aspergillaceae; genus Penicillium; species Penicillium sp. PF1803. Next base: position 564,742 of record JAMAGZ010000007.1, read on the forward strand.
GCACCCTTTCTTGAAACTGGTGGAAGAAGCCATGGAAAACTCATGGACATGCCATGCCACCTCCTTGGAACGGCGAAGATACTCGAGGGTATGGCCATAATGATCAAAGAAGCAAGAGACAATCTTGACTCGCTCGGAAGGGACATACCGTCAAATCGACGTTGATTCTAGTGTACGTATTCATGGCAAGATCCTACGGATCGGGGAGGTAGTACTTCCATAGAGTCAACCTATTCCCACATCCATCAAACTGACTCTGAAGAGGAATATCCCGATTGCAACTATGATGAGGAATTTAATTTCCTCGGCTACTTATATCCTTTCACTAGCTCTTCCCACTGTTCTTGATCTCGCACTCTTTCTCTCTTGCTGCCCCTCATCCTCTCGAGACTATTCACTACTACTGCTTTCTACCAAGGCCCAGATCACACTCTTAACCCTCTCAGTCCCTTCGTATCCCCGATCATCAGTACCTCACCAAGGCCTACGCCCTTGGAGCCGCGGACACTACACGCCTCTTGCAAGTTAGATCATAGACATGTCTACTCAAAATGGCATCGCCAAGGACGGAGACCGCAAGGAGTAAGTGCTCCGTAACACATCAAGGTAAATCATGCTTACAGGTGCGGGATTCAGCTTCTCTGGGAACCTCATAACGGTGCTTGTCGGACCCAACAAAGAGCCCTTTACCGTGCATGAAAGACTGATCCGCAACTCCTCTGCTAGCTTTGAAATGGCCTTGAAGGATTCTGGAAGGGAAGGATCGCAAGAGAAAATTGTCGGATTGAAGAGGGACGAGCCTGATGTGTTTAAAGCTTATATCCACTGGCTCTACCGTGATACTCTTCCTATCCCCACCGCGGCGTCAAAGAGTGAGTACGACGATGGATACCTTTTCCTCGTCAAAGCTCACATGCTCGGAGGCAACTTGTTGGACGCCAATTTCCAGAACGCCGCAATCGATGCTATCGGGCAGAGGTATTTCGAGAGAGATGTTGATGAATTCAAGCGGTTCATTCTTTCTGACTCTTTAAAGACGTATGTTAACAACAACACCAATGAGGATTCGCCACTACGACGCCTGCTAGTTGATATTTTTGTCTATGATCAAAACGATTCTTGTCTCGAGGCTGACCCTGAGATGTTCATAAAACGCTTCCTCTATAATCTCGCGTGGAAGCTTTTTGATCATATACGTCAACATCCTCGTACATCACTCCAGATGACAATTACTACACTAAGTCATATAGCCTTGATTTCCGGAGCTAATGGGAGAGGTCGAGACAGCTGGAAAAGAAACCCACAAACTGGGTTAGGCTCGTCCAAATTGATTTTGTGTTACACAATGGCTTTGGGTAATCTTTATTGTGTTTTGTAACCTGGGAATGGGTCCCTCCCTGCGGTAGTTCTTGTTCTGATGCAAACTATAATAGCCACTTTGCCTTTAAAGATAATACATAGCGGTAGCGAAAAGCTATCTGCGCAGATTGCTTCGATCGTAGTAACCTATTCGCGATTTCCTAGCTATAGTATTAATCGCCGACCGTAGTATTTAGCTCGCATGACTACTTTCTGCGAAGATATGAGGCTTATTATAAAGCCTGTCTCATCAAAATTGTAGATATCCTCTATTTATATACCGTTCTTGTCAATCAGGCTTTATACGGTAGTAAACTAGGGTCGGAGGGTCTTTAGGTCTTCGTTTAATGCGCGCTAGTAGTCGTATCGCCTAGAGAAGCGTGATCGAAGCTCATTATGCCATGCAACGAAGGTCGATGGCTAATTCTTACTAATAGTAGGTAGAGGGCTACTACCACGCGTAGCTAGTAGGATATTAGCCATCCCTCCTATAGTAGACGGCCTAGGCGGTGCACCAAATAAGCGATTCTTCTTCCAAACCAGTCAATTTACAGCCGGTAGGGCGCGAATCGACGCGTGAAACTACCCCTCAAGCGCGGTCGGTAAGTGTTGACCTAGGAATTTCGTATAGGATAGACGCTGCGCGAAGAGATGCAATGCGGCCATTTTTAACATCATCAAGGGCTAATAGAATCCTGCCCTCCTGATTGGCCGATTTCTGCGAAGATTCAGTGCGAAATGGTAGCATGGTAGGCGGTTAAATTAGGTAGAGTGGTAGGGAGACGCGATTTTGGATAGAGTGGCCGGAACGGCCGGGAGTTACGTTATTATGTGCCTAACAGTCATGATTAATTGTATCTTTTAATAGGGTGGATCTATTGGTCGCTTGTCTAGTCCGGGAAATATTCCATGGGTGAGACTTAGAGCAACAGAAAGTCACCGTTCTCGTTCGAAATCTCATCCAATAGGGCTTCAAATTCCCATGTGATTTGATAGCACTAATCATCAGGGACGGCTTATTGTAGGGTGGCAAGTTTAAATTATTAAGTTGGCTTGAGCATAGGTTATCCTTCTGTACTCCGTATGCGTCGGTCTACCTACATAAAGGGATGTGAGGTTCCCACAACTTACGAGGGACGAGCCTCTTGCGGAGCGAAGGAGGATTGTGGACGGAATAACGTTCGCCTATTTGTTCAGGCAACAGGCAGGTACCCGCGTCTTTGAGCGAACATTTAATAATAAGCTAACCATAGGCTACGAACCAACCTGATGCACCAATGAAAGTGGCGGCCAGCATTGAATTATGAAAGATAATATCAAAACTCAATATGAATTCTATACATTATCCTACGGTCGAGATCTTAGTGGTCGGTTCCAAAGGCCGAACATGTGTTCCATGGAGACGCCTTGGCAAGAGCAGGTTTTCATGGAATAACGCATCCGTAAATCCTTTATCCTATCTCTAGAACCTTGATCCTTTCAGCTTGAGACAAGGTACGTCAGGTTCTTGGAGGCTCTCATAATAGAGTGGCAAATAACCGGAGGCTTTAAGAGGGCTTTGAGCCTCTTCACAGATGTGTTATGTTACTGGTGTGTCTGCACGTGTGGATGGACAGAGCCGCTATAGCAAGAGCAATGGCGGTTGACGTTTTCACCGACCCGTTCGAGCGACTATCAGAGACCAACATCTTGACTCAAGGTCCATCTAGCCCTATATTTGTCGAGGAAAATGTATGGCTCGACAGTGCCTCCTCTACACGTGAAGTACAATACGGTTTAAATGAGCCTTGGTTTTGGAGCGAACCTTCACCAACGGCGACGCAAGATTTCTTCTCACAGTCTTCCGAGCCTGTCAATCATTTCATACACGGTGATAATCCGGAGCCCTTATTGAACAGCAAATCCGTTCTTGATCCGGCAACACGAAAGACCAATGACCAGCTTCGCTCAGCAGAGCCGAAGTCCCTGCTAAGCAGCAAGCATATCTATCAGAGTGACAACAAATTACATGTACTTCAGTCAGATCTAGGGAGTGCCAAGGATCCAAAAGATCAACAATACCCCTATTTAAGGCGCAATCATGAGGCACCAAGGACACAAACTTTCGCTCCCTCGACATCGCAAAGCAACTCGGAAAATGGAAGCAATTTGAACGCGCTGAGAAGAAGAAAAAGCCACAATGAAATTGAAAAAAGATATCGTTCGAGCCTCAACGATCATTTTCGAAAACTCCGAAATGTTCTGGAGGGCTCCCATACACGTGGAAATGAGGTCGACGAGACAACTCAGATTGCAAAACGGGCATCGAGAATAGATATTCTTGCGCAAGCCCACGAAGAAATCCTGGCTCTTCGGGAACAAGTCGATGCCTTAGAAGAAAAACTAGAGAGTTTGCGGAAACTTGCCTTTCCCGCTACGTGCAAATATACGCGGCGCAACACTTGAGATCGATATTGAACGCAGGGAGTGGAGCGATGGCTGGGACTTCGGTATGACGATGAAGCGTTCAGATCGAAAACCGCTGATGTTATTGACGTACACAATACATGCTTAATTTGATCTCAACTATATCAGACTCGAAAATGCCAACCACAGCCGCCTCAGGAACGAGGGATCCTCCCAGAAAAAGATCGATTCCCCCCTGATTCACTAAGGGGCGAAACGAGACTAGAAGCTCCCTCTTAGAGCTTTAAGATAACCTTATGAGACCGGTCACTAAGCGTCGTTCACCCTAGGAGACCTAATACCTAGGACGTTTAGAAAAGTTTTCGAAATCTAGAGGCGGGTAAGACGTTTAACCCCTAATCCTAGACGGAAGCTTACTTCCGCGATTAGAGCTATTTAGCGGCGAAAAACCTAACTAGACCCTCACTTACTCTACTAAGTTACTAAACGGGGTAGAACGCCTATAAAAACCCTACTAGGGAACTCTAGTCTCTAGGTGTATCCTTCTAATTAGAATCGCTTAATAAACGAAATTAGAAGTAAAACTTTAAAGAAGGGGAATGTGAAGGGCTGAAGCAGAATTGATTTAATCGTACTAGGCCACAAACTGTTTACAACAATCTTGAAGAAGGAAAGAGAACTCGCTCCGT